>JAHKKF010537602.1:0-29783 GCA_019740295.1 Labeo calbasu
TATTTACATTCTTACATTTCAATCTTACTGCTCTTTTGTTGTAAAAGAGGAGAGACTCATAAACAATACGACATGTGATTAGATTCAGAATCAGAATCAGAATCAGAAAGAATTTTATTGCCAGGTATATTTACATATACGAGAAATTTGTTTTGGTGACAGAAGCTTCCACAGCACAAACAGAATGACAGTGACAAGACAAGGCACAGATAATATAAAGAATAAAATAAGTAAATAGGAAATAACAATATACAAAATAATAGTAATAATAATAATAATAATAATAATAATAATAATAATAATAATAACAATTTTTATTTTAATAATAATCAAATATAACATATTCCTCATTCCTCATAAGTAAGACACATCACTTCTTTATTTGTAGAATAGAATCTCTATTCTCTATTTGCATCTATGTAGTCTCTCAAAAACTGTGTCCTTTTATGTCACATCCATAACACATGATTTCCCTTTTTTAACATAGAAAACTCGTGCATAGACTGATATTTTTCTGATGTTTAGACTTTATCAACAAGTGATTATTAAAATACAAACAGATGGTTCGGTATATTGGTAACACATACATTCTCTAAGCATTTATATGTCACATCCATAACGGAAAATATCACATCCATAAGGATTTGCCCAATAAGTTAATAATAATTAAATAATAAACATTTTTTTTTCATTGCTTGTTCACCTTTTAAATTATTGCTGATGCCTCTAGTAATTATGTGTCTAATTTTTAAATTACAACCTACTTGGGGTTCAATTTAATCAAGCCATACAGTCATTTTTAAACCCAACCGCTGGGTCAAAACAACCCAGTTGCTGGGTCTGGTTATATTTGACCAAGCGCTGGTTTGTTTTTAACCCAGCATGTAGTTGCTGCCTGTCAGTCAGGAAGCTGGTGATTCACTGACAGATGAAGATGGGCACAAAGAGCTGAGTTAATTTGGACAGAAGGTGGTTTGCACTGTCAGAAAAAAAGGTACAGTTCTGTCACTAGGGCGGTACAAGGTACAAAACTAAAAATGTACATACCCCTAAACAGTACATATTAGTACCTCAGAGGTACATTTTAGTACTTTGAAAGTACATTTTGGTACCTTAAAGGCACATATTAGTCCTTTAAAAGTACATATTTGTACCTTTTCACCTTTTTCACAATTTGTACCTTAGGGTACCGCCCCAGTGACAGAACTGTGCGTTTTTTTCTGAGAGTGTGGGGTGATAGTGTTGAAGGCTGAGCTGAAGCCCACAAACAGGACCAAACAAGGGTCTCAACCAATCTGGACGCAGCATCAGTCCAAGTTTGTGTTGGTGATCCTTTTGCGACCCCTTTACTGTTGTGTGTGACCATAATGGCATAAGCATTATTATTTTTAATCATGTAAAAGTGATCTTGGTCTAAATTGAAGTTCTGATAAACTTTGCTCTGTATTCTAAGTCACTGTCTCAAATATAGCAATGCTATACTGTTTGATAATCTGTTTATCTTGTTTAATTTTTCTTCTAGACCACCCACACAACACAGATGTGATGTAAATAGTTTGGATGAACAATAAACCCCTACACTAGAGACTCTGTCTTTTGAATGCCACAAAAACAGCCACCTACCCTGAACAAGCGCCTTCATCTGTATAATGAATACAGTAAATGCTGGAATAATGTCAAACTGCATTGCAGTCATCATTGTTTTAGGATTTTTTTTTTTTTAAACTAAAATACACATTAAAGCAGTGGTTCTGGAGACTGTAGTAGTCTGCACAGTAGAGCAAATATTCTATGTACCCTTAGTTTCACACGATTTTTAAATCATCAGCTCCTCTGAAGAGAGCTGAATTGAACTTGCTCTGTCAGATAAGGCAGACATACAAACTGTGCAGTGCTGTGAACTGAGGACTGGAACAACTGAAAACCACTGGATTAAACCCACTTCACCCTGGGTGTAGAGTTTGATTGCCAAAAGCTGTAAATGAAGAGGAATTTTGTTATCCAGGGGTTGATGGGGGGAATACTTTATACTAACTAAATAACACTATATCTGTGTTGTTGTTGTTTTTTTAGTTAACGTATATAAGTGTGCTGCAGTGGATTAAGTGAAGCATTCTGGATTAACTGAAGTAAAGCATCTAGTATATATAATGCAGAATAGAGATGGTGGCTACAGATAACTGAAAAGGACAAGAGCTGTGAACAACTGTTTTGATCATGCAAAACTCTCTAAAAATAAAATACCTGAAGAGGGTATTTCAAACATCCATGTGCAAAAGCTGAAATGTAAGTATTTTTCTATCACATCCTCAATGATCTGAACAAAATATGTGCTTACTAAAAATATACAGATATATATGAATAAACTTCATCAGAATAATGTCTCTTAAATATTTTAGAAATAGTACCATTTTTGCATGTTCAGCAATTGTTTGCAGACAGCGGAACTATTGGAGAGTACAGAAAACGAGTCTAGAATTTAAGTTACTCAAGAAAAGAAAAGGAAAAAAAAAACCTCTTGCTTAACACGTTGTAATACAAATCACCATTCGTGAGCAGCCATAGCTCTCAGATGAAGGAGTTAACTGCAGTCTTCTGTTACAGCAGATTTCAGTGTCTTTTGATCACTTGCCAAATCAGCTCTATGAGTGTGTTAAGTCTGAATGCCACATGAAAGACCAGACTGTTGCAATATATCAGCTACCGCTGGCTGGAGAAGTATGAAGTGGAACTGTAGCATGTTTAGCCGAGAGCAGGGGTGGAGGTGTAAATATCACATGCTTTTATAGATATGTGCATATGCCCTGTGATGAGGAATATAGAGATGAGTCACTGGAGCGAATGTCTTTGTGCCTGTGAACTCGTGTGAGTCATCTGTG
Organism: Labeo calbasu; assembly: GCA_019740295.1. Classification (NCBI taxonomy): domain Eukaryota; kingdom Metazoa; phylum Chordata; class Actinopteri; order Cypriniformes; family Cyprinidae; genus Labeo; species Labeo calbasu. The sequence goes on from JAHKKF010537602.1 coordinate 2,880, forward strand.
GCAACTTGTTGGCTATTGAGTGCAAAGTGTGTGTTTGTATGGCAGCCATGAACCTTTCCCACATCTGGGTGTGGTAGAAACGTCAATATTAAAGGGAACATAAAAAAATAGAGAGAGAATTCATGTCATCATTTACTCCCCCTCCATTCTGTTGAGTTAAAGTCAGTGGGCACAAAACGGTAACAGAATTAAAATTTTGGTTAAACTAGCTGTTTAACAGCTATGAACAATTGTGCATAGGATAACCGTATACAGTAAGATGAACCATTATTCTGCAGCTTAATGGACACTTTGAAGCTGTTCAGTTGTTGCAAGGATTATCATTTGTATGTAAAACAAGGAGTAACATTCTAATTATTAACATTATGTTAATAAGTCTTATTAACATAAGCCTCAGGGTGAAGGAATTAAATACATAAGGATTTTTGTGTTGACATTTAATTACTGCAGGCAGGGATGTAACGGTATAAAAATTTCTTATCACAATTATAGTGACCATAGTTATCACGGTTATCAGTATTATCACGGTATTGTTAAAATGTACTGGAAATGTTCAAAAAGTACTGACACATATATCACTTCACCACGTTTTATATTTAAAATCAACAAACAACAAATAAAAGTATTTTTATTTGCATAATCACTAAAACAACAACAGTAGCCTACCAATGATATCTGGATTTTAAATGACAACATGACTGACAACAATTCAAGCATAGCATGTTCAAAATCTAATGTATATTTTCAGATAAAGCTGTGGAAAAAGTGTCATAAAAAGATAAACCTCACATTTCAACCTTTAAATAAAGAAAAGGGTTAAGTCAAAATGATAATTGATTTAATAAATTATTATATGTATTTTATCTGTTCCATAAATAACCTAGGTAACTGGTCTGAATTCTTTAAATGTGCAGAATCCACTTAAGCTTGTTTTTCATCAACCGGTCAAAATTTAGGCTACAGCAGGGCATGCAAATTCGGTCTGTTTTTTTGGCCAGACAAAAACTGCACACAAGCTGAATGTAAATGTAAGTTTCTGTAAATCCACTGTATGACACTAGATGGCGCTTATGGAAATGCTAAATTACAGCTGTTTTCCGTGAACTCCTTGGAAAAAGCAGCATTGCGATTAAGAACACTTCTTTAGGTATTACATGGAGCAAAGGTGGAGCGTTAACACCATGCCATCAAATCTTTTCTGAAGACAGTCAGAACCTTCAGAGGTACATTCGTATAATTAATTTATTTATATATTAATTATAATTCCCGATTTATGTTTCTGCCAGTGGGTGCCCAACCCCCAATTGCGAAGTGAAACGTACGGACTACAAATACATTAGTTACCAAATAATACACGTTCTTTCTATGAAGGCTGCGCTTCACTAAATAAAATGACTTAATAAATACCTGTTTACAATAAGTACAATAAATACAACTTATTTGCGTGCACAGGTAATATCTGAGGGAGCGCAGATCACTATATATATGGTAGAGGAAGCTTGCTGCAAGTCGAGAGATTCGTGCTGGCACCCTCTCATACAATAATGCACTCTTAACATTTACCATTAAAATGCCAAAAAAGACTTTAAATGAACTATGAAAACGAGAATGAAGTCGTAAAAGCGGCAATGCATTTCTTATTGCTTAAAATGAACGGAGTTTTTCCGTGGGTGCTCGATTATTTCCGTGAGGATCGGCGCCTATGCCCTTAGTACTCTTTTAAAACATCCGCGTCTTTTCACACAAAACAAAACTTCTCTGCGTGCTGTGCCAAATGAGACTGTTACTTAAAACTGTGCTTTATGCTGTACAGTATTTATTTATCATCAGTTGTTCAAATCGCGGTATTCAAATATGGTTTTAATGATAATTAAAATATGAAACGGTAATACTAACTGTGGGGAATTTAATCATGATTTATCGTCAAACCGATAACTGTTACATCCCTAACTGCAGGTTAACACAACACCACTGCACTTACTCCCGATTTCTCTCAGCATGGGAACAGGAGAGCTGTCAGTCAAAAAATAGGAAATACATATGAAGAATCTTGAGGAAAAGTAATGTTACTTTACTAATTACTTGAAAAAGCAATCTGATAACGTAACTCGCCTTTTACCCGATTTACCTCCAATACAGTTTAAAAGAAAGCTATTTAGAAATATAATGCCATAATAATAAAAACACTGTGGAAATTAACAAATATATTAATTAAGGGTTAATTAAGGAGAAAAACAAAACCGAAAAACTCAGTTTTGTCACAGAAGTTACAGAAAGAATATCAAAATATTCTAAATATGTATGGATACCTGTGAAGTTCTGGCACAACAATAAATAAATGAATAAATATTTTATAGCTATGTATAATGGGGCATTAAACGAGGTTTTCCCTCAAAAACGCTATCAGTCTCAGAGAATTGAAGTGAAAGTGGTGGTTCCCATAACCTTAGATCACCACTGGATGGCGCTTGAATAACGCTGATCAGCATCAGGTCGAACGCAAAGATAGGTCCTCATTCAAAAATGTTCTTGATACTTATTTTCAAGCTGTATGAATCTTTATAACAAATGATCATTCTGATAAATTATGCTGGTTATGCAACGTTGAAAATTTGCATTTTACGCCTTACACTGCAACAGAACGAATGATTTTGCAATCAAACCGTAATCAGCGTAGGTTGTCCGAGTCACGGGTTCAATAATGTATTATAGGCTGGCGATGTTCATTCTTTGTTTAATATTTAGCTGGAAGCTATTATCATTGGTAATTAATCAAATACGAATCAATTGAGAATTATTTAATAGCAAAATCCATATTCTGCTGTGGTTTACAAATTTATGTTATCTATTTGTCGTATTCTCAATTGATGTTATCGTTGTCTCATTTTTTGATGTTATGGTTGACCTGTCTGTATCATTATGCATTCCATTATTAATAAACAAAATAGCACTTTAAGATATTTTGACTATAGGGCTGTCTAGGTGTAAATTCTATTATATGCTCACCCAAACATTACTTTATTTCTCCTGCGAGCACAAACTAAGTTATTTTGAAGAACGCTGGTTTCAAAACAACATTCGACTCATTTGACTTTCACTGTATAAACAGAAAATAAATAAATAAATAAATAAATAAATAAATAAATAAATAAAAAACAGACACATCTTTTGTATTCCCAAGGAAAAATAAATGCATTCTGATATGGACCGACCGAATTAGCAATTTTTGGTCAACTACCCCTTTAAAACTTTCTCCAGTTTTCATTTTAATTACACTAAACATTTATGAAACATTGGCCATGTCTGTTATCTAACATCCATATATTTTAAATATCGTTTTCTGTCTTTTAAATTTTTTCATTGTACTTTTCGACATAAAACACGGGACGGTTGTCTTTACCTTGACAGATTTCGACTATTGTTGCATCGTTTTGCAACGCTGAAACCCTTCTGCCCTGTTTACCTAAAGAGAAGTTCAGCCGTACAGCGATACGTTTAAATGTTAGAATCCACTATGATTCTTAATCGTTGTATTACAGTTCTCACAGTCTTTCGTGTTGCTCAATACATTATCACTATTAGCAAATGGACATAATAATCTCCTTAACATAAACTATTAAATAATAATACCTTTTTTCAAGTAAACACTGGCGAGAACATTTTTGTATGTATGTTTATAAGCATGTATGAAAATTACACTTTGCTCTCTGACATGTACTTTGCCCTGTGACCGCTGGGTGGCGACAGGTTTGACTTTATCAACAGCAGATCTCAGACGCTCCGTCGCCGCCGCGTAATAAACACGGTTCTGATAACGAAGGCGCCAGGTGAGCAATAGAAGGAGCAATTGCGATAGTTTACGTGGTGTTTACCACTGTTCTTCAGCGCCAATGCAGTTACTTATTAACCGTACTTTATACAAATAAAGATATACTCTTGATAAACTCTGACTCGAGGCTCCACAGAGTGGGCAGTCAAGTTATTTTACATTCTTTCAGGTTCACGTCGGTCCACATAAACATGCACGACGGGCCTTATAAAGCTTTGTCACAGCCTTGTGCAGGGATAAATTCATTCTATGACAGCTCGAGATGTGCAAATGCTTTCACTTTCCCTACTTTTTTTTTGTTTGGGAACATCCCTCAATATCGAAAAGTAGTTACCCACATATAGATCAACATTTGATTGAATGTTTTTTATTTGAAAAAGAAGAAAATCACTTTATTTTGATTATTACTTTATTTGGCTAATTCTGTGTGCGCATTGTAATCGTGCAGTTCGAAATTTCAGAGAAATATAAACCAGATTTTAACTGTCTATTTCAAGTGGTTGTCGTGTTTTAAGACTTTTCGTCTTCAGATCGTAAATGATATAAATTAAGTAAGCTGGAGTCCGAACACATTGGGAACACAATGGAAAATCTTTATTTCCTTACGCTTTTCTGCACTTTATTTTTTGGCAGTTTAGGCTCATAGGTCACAAAAAGTTAATTTAAACACACACTTGGACTAAAGCATTTTTAGTTACTGTGAAAGAAAAGTGTCATTACTTTCAAGCCATTGATGCATTGTGTTATCGCCTTTAATTTGTTTGAACCAAAGCACTTACACAACAGTTAATCAAAACGATGGCACATTGTTTTTTCTGCTAGAGGAACTAGCACTGTGGTGTTACGGGTGGAATCCAGAGTCTGGAGGACGCGAATGAGAACGTAATCAACAAGGAAAATGTTCACAAACTATTTTACACATATGTCAACAATAAATTAAGTTAAGCTCCCTCAAACAAACAAACAAACAAGGAACCTCAGTTGTATTTACAAGCAATATTCATATGAAATAATTACATAAATATGTTATATATATCGTTATTTACATTTGTATTTATAACCATATGATCCATTTTGATCCATATGATCCCTTTTCCCAGTTCATCTCGAAGCTGTATTTTATAAGCAATTTAAGTACCGCGTCTGTTAGATAATCAAATGATAAACCTAGATAACCAAATAATTAATCGGTGGACTTATTGCCCACTTTGAAAAGAAGAATAAAACAAGATAAAGTTTGAAAAAAAGAAGAAAAAGGAAAAAAAAGAGAGACTATATATGTATATATATATATATGTAATATAGTCTCTCTTTTTCCCTTTTTCTTCTTTTTTTTCTTTATCTTGTTTTATTTTTTTTTTCAAAGTTGGCAATGATATATACACACACATATATATACATATATATATATATATATATATATATATATATATATATATATATATATTGCAAAATATTCTTGAAACTGTAGTGTAGATTTCGTTCTTGGTGAATTTGCGCTTCGAACAGTACAGACTAAAACATTTACTCAAAAACAGTATTAATTTAGTCTTGATTAAGTTAAGTCTGGTCTTTGACATGCAATATGCCTCCGGTAATTTAATTAATTAATTAATTGATTAATTAATTAATTAATATATTTTCTAACACATCCGATAAAGAGATATGAAATAAAGTAAGAACCTATTCAGAGTGCATTTTAAATTAAATCAAATCATTGTCACCCTGACGTATAACATAAAGAAGAGCAGCAGCTTGATTCAGTCTCTGACGTCCTTGCCAAACTGTTCACTGTTCAATACTTCTATGGTATTCAAATCGTTGGGGAAAAAAATAAAGTTAATGTTTTAATTTAACAAAAGAACAACATACATTTTACGTGTTTATTTTTGTTTTACCAAAGTGCATTTTGAGTCTAAACTTTCTGTCCGATGCAGGTCCGTATTGTAAACGGGTTAATCGTCGTACGCAACCTGTAGATCTGTCAATGTCTTCAACGTTCCTGGTTTGGTCACCGCCACTCAAGCGCAGCACTCTATGGAGACACACTTCGCGCTCTGTCCGGTTTGGATTCAAGTCCACTGACCAGGCGCTGGATGCTCTGTAACTCGGTGCTGGAATCTTTCTCGGCGCAGGTTTTTGGTGAGAGTGACACTGAACCAGACGAGCGGCTGGTGACCTCAGAGTCCAGAGCAGCTGAAGTGGGACTTGTGGTCATCCCATCTCCCTTCAGATCGATGGCACTGCTCGCCATGGGTGGGACAGCCGTTGTAAGCAAAGTGCTGTCGGGGACGCTCGGTAAAGAGTAAGGGCTGTACCTTAACCGGGGCCGCACCGCGTTTAGAAACGGATGACGATGGACTGATGAAGAGGCGGCGGATGAAGCAGCTGCAGCGGCGGCCATATATGTGTAAGGATACGGGAAAAGACCTCCAAAAGGAGACATAGCCAGACCCTACATATAGATAGATAGATAGATAGATAGATAGATAGATAGATAGATAGATAGATAGATAGATAGACAGACAGATAGATACATATCAGAATAAGTAACTGAAACATTTTGTGTTGATCATACACATTGTCCTCATTGTGCAATATGTCTGATGTCTCTCCGTCAACACCAGAGGTCACAACTATGTTATTAATAATTTATGACTCACGTGTGATTAAAAGAAATTAAAAATATGCCCTCTTTATTTTACCCTGCTTTTCCGTTTCATTGTACCTAATTTATAATCAGTTATTTTCCTTTGACACACACACATACATTTTTTTTTCAGAGCGATATTATGGCCTGTAGTGTGTATGCTGTAAAATATAACTTGCAATTGTTAGCTTAAAGATCGATTTCTATCAGATTTAACCCATAAACGCATACATTGTGATTTAGACTCATTCACTGCAAAGTTGACTTTGACTTGAATAAATTAAATGCTACTGTTACCGTTTTTTGCATATCTATCTATCTATCTATCTATCTATCTATCTATCTATCTATCTATCTATCTATCTATAATGTCACTGACAAAAATAATCTTTAACAGCTTTCTTCTTTTTTTTTACAAATTAACTGCGATATATTGCTGTCTGCACACATCCGTCAAGAACAGCTTTATTGCTAATCTCGAGCAACAGTTGTCAGTTGTTCTATATTTGCTGACAATTTATTGACTCTGAAACAAAGACCATTAAACAGTGCAAGATATGCCACACCTCATTTTTTTTTACAGAAGTCTTAAATGTTGCCACAAAATCACTAAAATACTTAATAGCGTTCATAAACCACTTTTCATAATGGGTTAGGGCTAAAGCATCGATGACATGGATGTCACAGCTAATCATCATTAACAGGCTTACCTGCGACGCCAGGACATGTTGCTGTAGGTGGAAGGGCAGCGGTGCCCCCGTCAGGCTTTGCGAGGGTGATGGCATGCTGCTCGTGTCCATTGAACTGACCCCTCCGGAGGAAACTGCTGCCAGAATGGGGCCCATCCCTGCGGCCATGTTTGAGAAAGCGCCTCCCATATTGAACTGACTGGGGTGTAAGAGAAACGGATGGGCACCACCCAAGTGATTGAAAAACTGCTGCCCGGCCAAACCCGGCGGAAATCCGAAATTGTGCAAGTGGTTTTGATTTAAGTGCGCAGCGCCATCTGTTTGGACAGTCAATGGCATGTAATTTTCTTTGCTCACTGTCCGGCAGTCGTCTGTTTTGGTCTGTTCCCGGCCCGGACTCTTGAGTTCCTCACCGGACCGAGTGGTGCTAGAAATGAGCGTGATGGGGCTCTGCCGTGAGTCCGCTCGTATTTTTTCAGTTCTCCGACCGACAGAGTCACTTTCCCCAAGCAGACTTTTGGTTAAACTCGCATCGTGATCCTTGGAGTCCTCAGTCGTGGTGGAAATTTTGCTCGAGTCTGGCCCCTCTTTCACATTTCCATCTTTGTCTTCGTCATCGCTATCTTCATCACTGTCACAAAAATCTATGAGAAAAAAAAAATATTTTGAAGCGAAAGACAGTTCAGGAACGTTTTAAGACCACTTACTGTTTAACCATGGGGATCTACAGTTTATATTTGAAAACTTTTTTAAGACAGTAAGACAGCACATGCATATCGATTAAAAGCAGTAAAACAGTAAATAAATAAAAGAGTAAAAACACAGAGGCCATACAAACTCCGCATGAAATAAACACCAATTTAGTGCCATACAAACATAGTAATATATATGGGAAATTCTGGGGCTTTGCTGCAACAGATTTTAATGTATGGTTTGTTAATTAGTCTTAAAATACTTTTTCGTTTTTAGGACAAAACAAATTATGTCGCTCTCAAATTAGCAGTCTTACACAAAAAATATTTGTATTATCATCCTGAGAAATAATTAATGATTCAGTTGTCATTGCAGTCATATTTCTTTGGACAATCGCACAAAAAAGGTTTTGATCCGAAAGTAAATACCATTTGTATTTACTTATCAACTTATTTATCAAATGGACACACGGCTTGTCTGACTATCATACCTTTTAAGTTATTCTGGCCAACAGTTGAGACCGCAGGAGACGAAGTCTGGCGAAAACATTTGAAGGACACTTGTTCGCCTGAGGAATCGTCTGACGTCCCGTTTTCTTTTTTCTGTTGCTCCTCATACGAACGCATCGATTGCAGAGCCAGCTGTTTTCTGTATTAAATAGTAACACAGCAAAATTAAGAAAAGATCTCAGTGTACACAACCTTCTATTTGCATTAGAGTAAAATAAGACTGAACAACGTGTTCCTGAGTTATTCACTGTACTTTTTACGATTAAAATACGTTCATGTAAATGCATGAAAACCGAACTTGCTGCTATAAAAACTAAAAAGGTCCTGCATTTGAGAGTGTTGTGGAATGCTACTGTAGCTACAGGGTATAAGCAGTTCGTTCAGTCGTACCTTTTTTCGCGTCTCCCATTTCCAGTGTCACGAAATCCTTTTGCAAAAGGATTGTGATCAATTTTCAGCTGTGTTATCTGAAATGTAATAACATGCAAACAATATAACAAGTTTTTTTTTTTTAGGTGACAATTATTTGCAGCCTATTAAAACATTCAAAACGCACTATAGCTGAATGACTCACTATGATAAACGATGATAGTTTAATGGGCTGGCATATATGCTTGTTCTGTATTAAAATACCTATATTACGCCTGCAGTGACTTGTCTCAAACTTTGGTATTTGTAGGAAACACGGGGGCATTTCCAGCTCATAAATATTGAGAACCTTTTTATATCTACAGACTCTCAACATGAATTCAGACTCCGCACCCTGTCACCCCATAAGCATTTAGTGCTGTAACATTATGTTCCTAGATTGCTAAGGGTTAAGTTATATTTTAGTTGTTTTCTAATAAATTAACACACACATTCAATTTTTGAGTCTCTTTTTCTCTTCTTCAGTCCCTCCCTCTGTAGCCAGTCCTTCCTTCCTTCCTCCCTCCCTCTTCTCATTCTTTCATGCACACACACACACACACACACACACACACACACACACACACACACACAGGTTATCTTTCATTTATTTATAGGAGTTACAATTTCAGATTTGATCAGATCTTTAACAGTTTGGTCATGGAAACCTGTGTGTGTCAAATAAGAGAAAGTGAAATAATAAGGCAGTACATGTTTTTTCTGTATTACTGTTCATGGGTGAAGGCTTTGTAATGTGATGTAGGCTCCACAGTGATACATCTAAGAATAAGTATATTATGGAAATGCACTGCATTATAACTATGTTCAAGACAAAAGTACTGAAAGCACCAAACATCACTTACCAAGGTTTATGTTATTAAATATTTTGTATTTAGTGGTATGACAGGTTAACAGTTCATTCAGATTCAACACACAAAGCTATGACCAACCTTGTCGTTTTGGTAGGCAGTGACAGCAATGAAATCTGTCTCAGGGAACACGTAGGTCCTGAACGTGCTGTATGGGAGTTTCAGTATGTCGTTGGCTCTCACAATGTGAAATCTTGGCTGATATTTGTGCATGGAGTTTAGTATCGTCTGAAACATGAATAAGGCCGACGTTTTATAAAATACTGTTGCCTTTCAGTAACATTTTCATGAAGAGTAAAAGTAAATAAAAATAATGTGTGTATGTATATATATATATATATATATATATATATATATATATATATATACACACACACACATACATATATTAATACGTATTTATTGGGAACACTTTCTGCATACTTTTAGTTCACTAACAAGCTGAAGCTTGCATTTTTCCCCCTGCTCGGACAGTATTTGAGTGTAGGAACAGTTGAGATTAAATTAAAATTCAATCATGTCAACATGTTTAAAAAAAGTAAGTGCGAAAGACAGCGCGAAGTCTTTAGAAATGTAACGATAAATACTTATAAATGCATGCAAGCACTGAACATACGTATTTAACCAACAACCATAATAATAATAATAATAATAATAATAATAATACATTTAAAAGACGTAGTTAACTGGCACTTACAAATCCATGCTTGTCGGAGATGTTATTTGTCAGTTTAAGTTTGTGAAAATTGACGACTTTAGACATCCATTGCTCGCCAGTGGCCGGACTGTCGGGGTGAATGTACATCCGTTTTGGCATTTCGGGGTCAGCCTTTCCTGCCACCATCCAGCGAGAGTTGTGAAATTTATACCTGCAGTCATCAGCCGCAACAATATCCATCAACAGAATATATTTGGCCTTTTTGTCCAAGCCCGTGCATCTTACTTTAAACGGAGGGAACATTCGCCTGTAGAGAAGATCAGAGATGAATTAGCAGTGTTTTATCGCAGTACAACATCATGGATCAAAATCCTGCATAATTCTTTTACTGGTTGGCTGAAGTTTGCTTTCTAGAGAAACATTAAGGGCAAACACCCCAAAGACTGTGTTGTGTGGGGACGAAGGGCTAGGCCCAGCCATCAGCCCTAATTTGTGAAATACCCCTAAATCTGAACAGATAAATACAAATAAATTATTTGCAAAATAAATAAATAAATAAATAAACAACAACAACAATAAAAAGCTTAACGGTTTAACTTAACGTTACGGCAAAAGTTACAAATTACAAAAAGTTAAAAATCAAACCTTACTAGTTTGACACCACTGAATGTAGTTTCAGAATAACATAATAATGCAATCTGTGTATTTCACTGTTTAAAATCAGCTTTGTGACTAAATGAATTGTGCAAGTGTCTACATTTATTTTATTTATATATTTATATATTATAAATATATTTTTTAACAACGATGAATTTAGATTTAGGCGTTTATAGGCCTAATTGTATTTGTTGTATTTTATACGTTGTACAAAACATTTGAACCCATAACTGACACATGTCCTCCTCTAAAAAAATCTGTGAGTCACTCAGATCAATAAATCGATCAGAATTCATGTTTGATAACAACTATAATCTCGGATTTTGTTTCACTTGATTAACTTCGAAGCGCAGCTGATTTATTGAAAAATTCCAGTTTACCTTCCAGATTTGGTGATAACCATTTCTGTGCCGCGCTTGTGAAAAAGCTCCCAGAGTTCCTTGGCTTCGAGGTGAACTTTGGGGTCGTCTTCAACCTCCTCCTCGGGCTCAAGTGTCTTCAGAGGCCGGAGATGCGCGGTGGCGGCTTGGTGTCCCAGTGAGGAGAAGTGAAGGCCGGTCTCTGCTGCGCCCATCAGCTGCTCCATTATTGGTTTGCCCAGCGCCCCGGGCAGGGACAGGGAGCCGTTAGGTGGCAGTGCCAGGGCCGGGAAGAAGGGCGGCTGGTGACCCAGCATTGCGCTCATGGCAAATTCCGGACCCCGGTGAGGTAAAAACGGGTGATATGCCATACTGGATCCTTGAATAACTGGATCTCTCATCGGGAAGTTCATTCAAGTCCAGATAGCAGATGCGGTGTTCCTTAAATCGAGAGTCTGGAGGTACAATCAGCTAAATGTTTGCGCCGGAGAAGTCCTTCATCAAGTCCAGCGTCCCTGCGACGCCTCGTTGTGTGAGTCTTTTAATTGTTTCTCTAGCTAGATTCCAACAAAGTATCTAAAAGAGAAAGTGAGAAATGGCTATCCATTAATCTTCGCGGGTGCCGCTTGTCTTGTGTCAGTGCGCTATGAAACCGAGAAAATAAAAATAAAACAATGACATTAAAGTCGACCGAGTCACTGTACGGCTGCTGGCGGCGTAAGTCGGGTTCCTTTAGATTTCTTTAAAACAGACATTCCGGTAATAATAAGATCGTCCCGAGTCCTGCCAAAGAGATGTGTTGAAATATTTCGTTGCCTCGGAATAATTCCTCTGTCTTTACTTGTTGGAGGTATACACCTTCACACGCTCACACACACACTTTCTCTCTCGCCCTTTCACGCGCACACACATTTCAGCAGATATGCGGAGAACAGGGTCCAGCACAGAGATATTCCCAGTGCTTCTGAACTCCATAGGCTTCAGCGGTGTGGATGTGTTGCATGTTTCGAGCAGCAGCTCTCTGTTGATTGGCTCTTTGACGCTTTCGGACCAATTGTGTTGCTCTGTAGGCGTGGTTTTAACAGGTCGGGTGGAGGGGAAAGACTTCAGACTTATAAAAAGGTGTTTGAGAACTCTATTGCTGCCGCGAAACAGCGCTGCCTCGCTCGCTGTTGTGTGAATATGTCAACATCATTAGGACACGCATCTGTCGGTCTGTGGGACCCAGAGAAGCTGAACTTCCAAGTCTCGTGCGCACAGCGTCACTGTTGGCCTCTTTTCGCGCACAGAAGATCATATATCGCTCCAGACGCCTATTTTACCTGAAAAATGCAACGAGAAACAGACCGGCCGTTAAAATAATTTCTGCTATTAGTTAAGAGATGCAAATTATTAATTTGGAGATCTTGCAATGATCAGCGTTAATGTTATGTGGGAAATAAGCTTTGTTCAAGTAAAGTGTTGTGCTGCGAATAATCGTAACTTATCTGTACAATTCTTAAGCTTTTTATTTGTATTATTATTATGATTTAAAATTTTCAAGGTGTGGACTCCAAATTGTCTATTGTGACCAGGACAAGACATATCTAACCATACAGTGCCGCATCCTGTTGTCAGTCAGCAAGATTTAATTAAAATGCACTGCAGTATATAATATCTATCGGGTTATGACTTTGTATTCATATTATACCCCCTCCCCACCACCACCACAACCACACTCACACACTGCTGAAGCTAAACTATACAAATATGTCTCTGATGCGAGTCATATGTACATAGCTAAGTTATAAGATAGCTAAAGTATGGATGAAAGGTCGAAATGGATGAGAAAGGTCGCTTTTAAATCACTGACAAATACTTTCCACTAAATTCGCTTTATTAAAAATATAAATGAAGGAAGATGTGATTAGATTAAATAAGATGTATATTTTTAAAACAGGCTGTTGTTTTCACTCAATTATCAGTTTCTTGCTCAATTTTCTCTTTCGAAATGCCGCAGACAGGTCGCATGTTACATTGTTTTGGCGATAAGTGAACGCAGCTCACTGATCTGTCCTGTTTGTCAGTGTCTGTGCAGTAGCCGAACACTGGCGCCCGACACAAAACACTGGATTAATTCACACGTAAACAACAGAGGGTCGTGGACAGACATCTGAGTTCAACAGTGCCTAAACACTGACTCAATTATCTAGTCAGCAGAGCAGAGAACCAGTTTGTAACATTTATCACCCTTCATCAAGTGGCCAAATAGCCTACTCCTGTCGCTGCTTATGTTAAACTATGTGTTCTCAAAAAGGTATATCTGTTCTGCGCAGGTTTAAATTGGGTCTAATAAACAACTACGCAATAATAAGCACCTTGCCTTTTAAATGCATACTAGCTATAGGCAAAGAGAATGAACAAATATCAGTATTAAACAAAAGAGTGTGAGATAAAGTACATTTTACAAAACGCATTTTACCCTGACGGATTGCTTATGCAGTTAATGAAAACAACACTGTGGAATGCAGTCTGATGTCCTACTTATGATTAGGATTCTGAAATAGTATTTCTCCTAGATAACCTATGTGATCGCGGTTGTGTGTGAGACCCATAAACGTAATATTCTATTTAAGTGTAAACAAATCCAATAAAATATTTTATTTATTTCCTTTAGAAATATTTATTTGACTTAATACAAATTACAATTAAAAACCTGACACAATGATTTGTATCATCGCTGCTCTCCCGACTGTAGTGATGACGCATCAGCAGCTTGATCTGCTGATTTCTATGTTTTTGCCTGGGGGGTTAATTTATTTTGAATATTCATCTCCAACTGATGCACAAGGATGGGATCAGAGTGTTACAGTGGTATTTTTGTTATTTTCAATGGCTACCAAGTTAATTAAAATGCAACCTCTAGAGATCGGTCAATATATTATGTAAAATTGTACAGGTTGTGTTTCTCAGATTACAAGAAGATGCAAAATAGATCAATGATAGATGCTTTGACAGTGCTCCGCCTTTCTTTTTTAAATTTAAAACAATAATGCTGATTAATGGAGAAAAGTCAAAAACTTATTAACTGAATCCGCTAAAACAGTTATCATTACCTGGTTCAATCCTGTCAGTATTTTTTTCATGAAACTGTGCCCAGCATTTTCACAATTTGCGCAAAACTTGCAACAGATATTTTGGAATGTTTTTCTTGATCTGATCTGTGAACAAATCCATTGAGATTCATACTTGATACAGTAGCTCCATAAGGCGGTTTTCTAAATCTTAAAGGAATGTACATACATACCAGGCAGACAAATCCTTTGCATTCTTCTGAGGTATTTAGCAGTTTTCCCATTGACAGAAATTTCACTAAAAAGTTTTTTTTTTTTTTTTTTTTAAATATATAATGTCACACCGAAGTTGGAGTAGAACTGGATTGTGATGCAGTACAACATATACCTTTTTTTCAGGCAGAGAATCTGTCATGGTTTTGATGACTTTTGAGTCTGACACTTTCTGGTCATGAATTTAAAAAAATGTTATTCTAAATGACACAGCTATAAGCACACACTCACTGAAATTTCATTCAGATGAGATGATAAACAAAGAGATCCTCTGGTCTGAAGGTTTAGATCACAGAAACTCTCCAGTCAATGGAAACTTCCTTTGTGCCTCAAATTTGTACTTGAACTACAGTGATTTGGTATTTACTACAGAGAAATTCTTGTAAATTCACTGCAGGGTTGTCAAGTTTGGATTTCTTTCCAGCACTTACCACATTTTTATTTCATAAATGCTACAGAAATGTTGTGATGAGGATGTTTTATTTATTTATTATTTATTTTTAAGTCATGTCCTTTAGAGCATATACAAATTCTGGACTGTCCCTACTGGATCAGGAAAATAAAATTATGAGCAAGCTAAATATGAAATTCCAGAGTATGAATGGTAAAAACGTCCTAGGATACTGTCCTTAACACATGACTGATGACACAAGGCAGCTATAGCGGGTCACTGTAATTATTACACTGATTAGCTAATTTAAAAGCAGTATAATCTAATCTTGATATGTTCAGTGTAAATATTTGCTCTTATAATGAAGCTTCTTGAGGCTGTAATACCTTTATCCTTCATAATCAGTGCACTCTGCTCTAGAGTGAAGTGTATGTTGTATATTGTACTTTTTCAGATGTTGCAGACAAATATTATTCATTTATTCTGGTAGGTCTTTTAGAGTGTCACGTCATTAAAGAAAGCCTCTTTAGGTATTTTAAATATCAAATACACATCAATGCCTTTGTCTGTATGTGTGAAAAGTATCATTAGCCTATACGTTGTATCGTGATCTCTAAATATAAGTTATAAGGCGTGTTAAGAAAGCAATTTGATCTCCAGTGCTCACTTTATCTTAAAGGGTTTGAATGTCTGTTTTCAGTATGGCTGAAGTAAAGTGACTTCTTGAAAACAAAAGGAAGTCGATTGCGGTTTTGAGCTTTCATCTATTAAAGTTCCCACAGCTGTTTTGCATGAAGAGGGGGAGTGTTTCGGACTCTAGCGAACCTGATTGGAGCAGAAAGCGCCAAATAAGATGGAAGCGAACTAAAGAAATAGCTTCACTCGTCTAAACGTGCAATATAAACAGCCAAGCGCCGGTGACTTCTAGTTTTTCACTGACACACAAAAAGGGATACAGAGTGTTTTTAATTCCTTTAACAACTAGATGGGACTCACAACTGTGTAGGACAAGTCTTTTTCAACGCGGCATCCAAACCACACAAAGGTCAATTTTTATGCTTTAGAAACTTAATTTGAGTTCAAATGGCTTTACTAAATACTATATATTGATTACTAAATGAAACTTAAGCATTTCCTTAAGAGAGATTTCAAATTCAAAGATGTTGAAGGCCAACATCTTCAAACGTTTCTACCGCCAGACTACAGCGTGAAAACACTACCAAACAGCAAAATTGGCAACAAAGGCTCATGAAACGTTTTTGCAAATTGATGGAGTTGGGGTGCAGCTTCGTGCTTATTTATTATTAGTAGGCCTATTGTTATTATTATTATAAATACACAAACTGTATTTAAAACACACATTGTATGAAATTGTACGAAACTGTCTAATCACAAAATACTTAGGTGCAGGTGACATTTTAGATCCGGGGTGCGTTTCCCAAAAGCAACTATGGTCGCAAGTTCCGTCCTTATCAATTGAGTTAAATGGAACCTCTGACCATAGCTAGCTAACGATGCTTTTGGGAAACGCACCCCTAGTCATTTAGCCTCCTTTTGAGATCTTCATATTGTTAACTTAAGGGAGGCATATAGGGAAGCACTTTCATTATTCATGGATGATGTGGTTCAAAGTCTAAGCACTCTGTTCATGTACAGTAATTGCCATCATGCAATATGTGACTGCCATGTCATATCATAACCTACAACTGGAGCAATTTTTAAACTTGGCAATGTAAGAAAAAATGACGAAGCGAAAGTGGGAAGCGATTATTTACTACAGGTTCACTCAGTTTCTACGATGATTTATTCGTTTTCTTTTTCAAATTACTATCAGTATTGACCATATTATATCTCTCTGTTGGATTTGGATGCTCATATTATTCACAGCAGACCTACATTAGATCTTATTGGGTGTCATGAAAATGTAGGCCTATCACATTGAATGCACTGCAAATTATTTTCTGGATTACTGTTTTAACCTGTACTTTTTATTTCCGTATATACTGCGCACTGACTTCGCATATGCATTAAATATTGCATTAAATATTTTAAGTTTTCCTTTTTCTCTAATAACTGTGGAAGCAAGATCCGAATTTACGACAGTTGTAGTTCTAGATGTCCATGTTTTTGAGAAGCGTGCATAAACAACCAAACAAACTAGTATTTAAGTATTTAGTAGATTCAGAATACCCATTATAGACCTTTCAGTAACCACCTGTATGTGGGTTCACATATCATACAACATAATTGTGTTTGACTCTCCAATCAAAACAAACAAATTCATACTTTCTCTGATTTCAACATGTACATCCCGTTCAAACACCCAACGCACCCTTCAGCAAAATTAAAACCCGATTAGGAAACATTCTGGTTTTCCAGCGAAGAGTCCGTAACCTTTCGGCACCGGGGTCATGTACTAATAAGACCCACGGCCCACAAAGAGGCTGCAGAGCTTCACAAATATCCTTGACGACCGACAGTGGCCTATGGACCTTTGACATACATAGAAAAGTAATTGGTCACTGTATTAACGAGGAAGGTGGGATTCCAGTTAATTAGTGGCGATTGGATAAGGGTGGACATTATATGATTTGTTCCCAGTTCCCAGTTTGTTGTTGGGGATCAGCTTTTGTGTGTGTTAAATGAGAAGTGAGTATCGCTGTGCCTGTGTACAGTGTGGATTTGTGAACTGGCGACAGCTCCAGTCCATGGGAAAAACGTAATCGCAGGACCTCATTATCTCATTTTTCTCGCCATCTTTAGGGGGCAAGCCCTAATCAAGCATGGCACCGAACTCTCTCTCTCTCTCTCTCTCTCTCTCTCTCTCTCTCTCTCTCTCTCTCTCTCACACACACACACACACACACACACACACACGAAATGCAAGCTACATTAACAGTGGAAAGAAATTAGTGAATGAGGACAGTGTCTGCGGCATTCTGTATAGAGTCCATAAAGATGAATGAGAAGCAGTTAACAGCGTGATTGTGTAATTCAGTATAACTTCTGAAATACATTAAGGATGCTGGTGATGGTTTGCTGTATAGTAAACTACCAGTTGGTGTTAAAAGTCAACGCAAATGATAAACAATTGACTTAAACTTGCTTTGATGACTGTTACATCAGCTAAATGCTGAGTTTATTTAATGTTAGCGTTTACGTGATGTCCACTTTCAAAAATGAAGACTGTGCTCTAATCGAATCATTCTTAAATTATACAATGAATACACAATTTTTTAAATTAATGAATACATTTATTGACATACAAACTAATCAAATAGCGTATTTCGCCGTTAAATGCTAATAGATGATCCTCACATCACAACTTCTAATTTTATTGTAACGGGTAGACAGCAATCAGCATCAGCAAACAAGCAACAAATGTGACCAAGGTTTTAATGATCCATTTCAGATCCATTCCCTATCCTGCAGATATGACTCTTGCAATCAAAAAGCAAAGATTGTCAAAGAGATTTACACCTGTCTCGTTGCCCGAACAGACAGCCCCTCAGCCCATAGATTAGACGACTGGAGCCAGGTTGTCTGGAACCCGTGAGCTACTTCACTCTAAATCCGGATTAAACTTGATAAAATGATCAGCGAAATGCCGCTCGTACATGCACTATGAAGCGAACCTCAGTGAACGCAAACCAAACAACGAAAGTAAAGCGAAATCAAAGCGCCAATATTATTCCATGTACTTGCCGGTCCAGCGCGTCCCTGCTCTCGTAGGAAAGTGTTTTATGTCATGAGATTATGAGACTCCAGTCCGATGCGGGTCACTGGACCCAAGACACTCCCGGTTAGAGGGAGTAATTTCTCAACAAGCCTTTTAAGTTGGCAGGCGAAGGCGTATTATGACAGACTTCCCTATTTTCCTCTTCGAGTAACCAGCAAGCTACTAGAGCCCATGTTTCAGTATGTCGAAGGAAAAGGATGTATTAATGTATACATGTATCTAAACTTTCCAGTGTCATGTGGAGTCTAAATTTTTGAGATGTTAATTTCAGTATTTGCTAATTCAAATATACTCATGTGACGGTGTTCATATTCTCATTTTGTGGCATCTGATGTGTTAGAGACAAGTTCAGTTTTTTTTATAAATCAGTGAAATTTTAGGTTTAAAACTAAACATTAACGTGTTAATATAGTTTAATTGTGGATAAATGATATGTGTTTTAGGTGAAATTTACAGTCACTTAGAATGTCGTTGGTTCTAATAAACAGAAAATATGTTCAAACTAGAAATTCTTCAGTTCAGCGCAAATAATTAACATGAATAAAAAAGACTCATTGCTTATCCTGTAAACGCATCACTTTTAAATATTTTATGCACATTTATAAGATACAGTTTGGTAAACTAAAAAATGAAGAAAATTCAAATAAATTGAAGCTCTGGTTCAATAAATGGCACAACACATTTTTATGTGCACTTTCGTACATCAACATAGTTACAGTAGTAATTATATATAATTTAAATAATTACTTAATTGATTAATTTTTTTACACTCTTTCCTTTCCGCAGACCTGTAAGTTTTAAGTCTAGTAAAGTTTATTCAACGCAACAATTCGCCTTGTTCGTGACATAAACTTAATAAAAATTAAGCAACATCTAAGGAGAATTACTATATACAATAACATAGTAGTTTAACCTGTGATTATTAATAATTACATCTTTAAATCTACCTTTGGTAAAAATAAGTACCCTCCGCTCCGCTGACCCCCTCAAACAGGAATATCAACAGGTTGCTCTCAGCCATTAAACATTTTATAGATGTGTGCGTTTGTAATATAAAATTCAATTTTGCTTAATTGGCTGGGCCTGAATGCTTGCAACAGGTTCTGGTAGTTACAAATGACAAGGAAAATAATAAAGATTTATTTACGTCAACTCTAATTTAAGGTTTTATCACACTTTGCGATTATATTTACATCAACAAATTAAACTGCAAATTATGCATGCATTCATTCACTCAAACACAGCGGCATGTGCAACACCGAAGTTTGGTGAAATTCTTTAAAATATTTCTAAAAATTACTACTAAGTAAACTGACTCTCGTCCGAGGTTTACCAATTCAGAGAGGGGATATTTAACAATTACTATTTTTATTTAAGTTATAACGTTTTCATTGTTTAATTGAATGCTGCTGTCCACTTTTCATTTATAAATAAATAGATTTAATAAATAGTATTATTTTACAAATAATACAATAAGATATGTAACTACGTACAAAACATAAGAAATCGTTATTTGTGCTATAAATTGGATCAGTATATAAATATCAATGACACTGGGAGGTTAAATTCTGGCAAGTTGTACAATCAAACTTCCCGCGCTCTTCTGGGATCGGTTACATCAGACTAAGTCCATCCTCCATACACTCTTTAACACTGAGATTTGTTATAATAACTCTTTGCATCATAACCATAATAGCGTAGCAATCACATATCTGAATTTACTGCTGCTCTACGCAACGGCTTCTCAGTGCCATGAGGTTACATAAACCACATGGTTGGTGTGACCAGAAACATGATCCAGACATCATTCTTGAAGCTTGTCCCTTTGGGTGAAAGGAGGGGTGTGAGTTATGGACATGTAGCTTTTCCATTTCAATAGCCCATCTGGGTTTCTACTGTAAGACTTGCTGCATGAAATATTCAGGGTTCAGTGAAAATTGATCTGATGGTCTAGAGTGAGGCTTCTTTCCCGTCTTTAGCAATCTACCCCTGAGAGTGGTAAGCGGCAACCAGTTACACTGCAATATTTGGTATCAGTGTGTCCAGATTAGCTTGCAGCCATGGCACAAGAATATCTATCTATCTATCTATCTATCTATCTATCTATCTATCTATCTATCTATCTATCTATCTATCTATCTATCTATCTATCTATCTATCTATCTATATGCTCATAATCAGACTACAGTTTTTAGTGATTACATGATTACATATTTTTTCAGTTATTCAGACAGTTAATTATTTCTAATTTAATGAATTCTTCTTTTTTCTCTTTTATATTTCTTATTATGTTGACATGCAGGTAAACAAATAAACTACTAATGTATCTGTTTTCAGTAAGTGTTTTATTTAAATAAAATGTATCTTAAAATTAAATGTATAGTAAAATATTTTACTTTATTATAGAAGTATTAGCTTTTTATCAAATCACTAACTCTACTTTCAGAAACCTTGACGTAATGTGATGTTTGATGCATTTTATGTTGTGAATAGCAAAGAATAAAACTTTCTTTCTCTTTCTATTTTTATATTAATGTGGTATAGAGTAATCCTATTCAAATCTATGTGATCAACAAGTTAAATGATTTAAATGTGTAATCCATTCGATTACGTTACTAACTACAATTTCTGTCATATAATTTGTAATTAATGTAATGGACTACAATTTCAAAGTCATCTACCCATCACTGCAAAGTACACACATCCATATAGTCATGGCCTCTTTTACTCGGCTCTCTGTTTGAATCCTAATGAGGCCTTATTTGTTATGACACTTTTCACCCGATTTTTAGAAACCAGTTTGGGCACGCCCACCCACACACACTCGTGCACAAATAATCCATTTGCCATTATCCACCTACTGACAGTGTAAAGCTGTTACGTGCTCCGTGAAATGTCACCAGTCCTCTGCTTTACCTTCGAAGTGCGAGAGGCACTGTGCCTTTACCAAAAGCAAAACAATCTGAGGAAACTGGGAACAATCATAGGCAGGCTCCAGCGAGCTGCCATAAAAAAGTCGACTACTCCTCGCCTCCAGTTCGCTCTATGACCTGATGAAAGATCAATGAGCAGACCGGGCTGCCACTGCACCCTCCAGTGCAGCAGGAAACAGACCAATAAAAAAAGAGACACGAAGGCCTCTTGCTTTTCATAAAACAAGTGGCACTGCACGACTATTGTATAAGATTGGAGACTGTTTGCAAACTCACACGTGCATTTTTCACACTGTGGATTGGAGCATGTAAAACCCTTGTCCTCTGAGATGGAGAAATGTGATGTGGTGTGTCAGTGGTCAGCGCACACACACAGAGCAGATGGCTGAACACCGCCAGTCCCGGTAGAGGAGGGCTGAACGGGCTTTTCTCAGGGAAGAGCAGCTCGGGTGGCTCATTGGCTTCAGCCTCAGTGCTGCTGCTCCTGCTGGATGGAATGCAGTGAATAGAATCAGACTAATACCTCCCAAACTCAACTATGGTTCTTTGTGGAACCAAAAATGGTTATTCTATGGCATAGCTGTGAAGAACCTTTCAAAGCACCTTTTATTTTTAAGAGTGTACACTCTTACAAAATGATTTGGAGACTGGCATTGTGAATGTTGTTCACTGTGCATTTGCCTAAACTGGTAACAGTCTACAAGGGACATTGGAGAACGCTGTTTTAAAGGAGTTGAACTGACTGTTATAACACATTAAGGAACTATACAATTGAACCTGTAAAATTACATGCAATGTCCTATTAGATTTATTACAGTTTTCAGCTCGTAAGAGAACTTACCATTAAACAGTGAACTGGTTTTTACCATAGCAACAAGTCTTTTGCAGTTAAAATTATGATCATTTTACAGTGTAGAATATTGAAATTCCTGTGTAACTGATCTGAAATATTCCCATTCTATGGTCGTACAGAGACACAACAGTTTGTAAAGACCACAGACGGATGGCTCCAATCTGTTGCATTCTTGTGTGATTTGCAACAAGCTCTTTATGTAATATGTCAGGGGGGAAACGGATTTTGTCAGGTGGAGATGAGGTTCATAAGTTCATGGCTAGTTTAAACTGAAGCATTCCATTTAAAGTCTTTACATTATTTCCATTTAATTCCAGCCTCCCTCCACCCTCCTGCGTCTGCGTGCTCAACTCTGCAGTTGGGTCAAATCAGATTTGCTTCTTCTGAGATACATGTGCAGACCACGAATATGATTAAGGCCTTGCTTCTCTCTCTCTTTCCTCAGATATACGTGGGTTTATTCTGAGAGGTGATTCAAATGCATTAGCTGAGGTTAAGGCAAAAAAGCTACGACTTGAAACTGTTGATCTTCAGAATAATGTGTCATTTAACTGAACCTCAGTTTTGATTTTAGAAAAGGATTTTAAAATAGCAACCTTCACTCTAGTTGCATGCAAACAATTTCATTAGACCATAAAATCCTAGACATGAGGATTTCATTAGGCTTTGTTACTGTAATATGGATCATCTGGTGTAAAAACATTATTCTTAAAGCTCATTCAACATTTATTTAACATCACAGAGCCTTCTGCCATCAAAATATGCTGTTATTTTAAAAAAGAAAGAAAGAGCTGACATCTGTATTCCTAAAAGGCCTGTTGCAGGTGTTTGGTTGTTTGAAGATGCAGCGCTGTGCTTTAAGTGTACGTATGAACAAACTCTTCATCTCCTGATAAAGCGCCAACTGATTGCTACGCCATTTCCTCTGCTTGATTACAGCTAGAATTACTCTGGATGTTTGTGAATACACAGCGTCCCAGTCCATTTGATGAGGACAATTAGAGAATGAATACATCAAGAAGACTCACTGTATATCTCTTTAAATTGTTTTTCTTTTGAATAATTGCCAAAGACCAGAGTGCATTATTAATCAGCTGTGCAATGAAAAGTATCAGTCACAAACACTTACATTCCATTTGGCAAATGATTGCATAATTCGCCTGCCGTCCTTCACTTCAGTTCTATGCTTTTTATGTATGGTTTCAATAGTGAACATTGTGGTCTGGTAAACCTTGACCTACCTGATCAGTCCCTCCCTTCAGTGCCTCAGGCTTTGGTTTCTCTTCAGCAGTAACTGCTCTTAAATCGCTCGTCTGTTGAAGGTGGCAACATCATCACAATATTACGTCCAGATGTGACTCAGTGAATGTTGGATGTGCTGTATCTCATCGTGCAGCATATGGTCTCTATCAGATTCAAATATGAATGTCCAGCTTCATTAATGCACAGACACAGACTCTGTGTCTCTGGACAGCCGTACGAGCAGCAAACATCTGGACTTTTGTGTTTTTCCAGTGTGTGTTTTTAGGCCGCAACAGTTGATGTTCCATGTTTCAGGACAGACAAGTGAAGTGGCTTCAAAGAAATGGTTTACTTAGCTTAGAATAATTTATGAAAGATCATCGATTCCCTCTATTACAAAGGTCACTATAGGTCAAGACGACTGAGTTGAAAAAGGGCTGATGCTTTTAATTCAACAGATTGAAAACAGTTTGCACCCCATAGATACTAAATTGATCTGCATTAACTTTCCTATCCCTTCTGACAGAGGAGTCCAGCACTAAATTGGATTATGCTTTTATATGTTCCCACCATAGAAATCTTAATACAATGTTAATTTATGACACTAAACTCACATTTCAGTTTAGTTTAATGCTGTATTTTAAAGTGAACTTAAAGGAGTAGTTCACTTCCAGAACAAAAATTTACAGATAATGTACTCACCCCGTTGTCATCCAAGATGTTCATGCCTTTCTTTCTTCAGTCATAAAGAAATTATGTTTTTTGAGGAAAGCATTTCAGAAATTATCTCCATATAGTGGACTTCAATGGTGCCCGTGAGTTTGAAAGTCCAAAATGCAGTTTCAATGCAGCTTCAAAGGGCTCTAAAAGATCCCGGCGGAGGAATTAGGGTCTTATCTAGTGAAACTAGATAAATTATAAAAAATAATTATTATATATTATTATATATGTATATGTAAATTCATATACTTTTTAACCTCAAATGCTCATCTTATCTAGCTCTGCCATGCGCATACGTACTCTGTGTAATCCAGGTCACTCAGTTAGGGTAGGTCAAAAAACTCCCATCTTATTTTCACCCCCAAATTAAAAATTGTCCTCCATTGCTGTATTACCTTTTATTGTAATTGTATTGTTCTTTGCATGTTCACTTTGTAAACACGGGGTCGGTAGTTCTGCAGTGATGTAGGACGATTTTAAAGTTGGAGGAGAAAATGAGATGGGAGTTTTTACTAGATAAGACCCTTTTTTCTCGGCTGGGATCATGTAGGGCCCTTTGAAGCTGCATTTAAACCGCATTTTGGATGTTCAAACTTGTGGGCACCATTGAAGTCCAATATGTGGAGATAATTTGTGAAATGTTTCCTCCTTTACCCCTGAAGAAAGAAAGGCATGAACATCTTGGGTGTGAATTTTTGTTCTCGAAGTGGACTACTCCTTTAAATCAGTTTGTTAGGATTAATGATGACATTTATAATGCTCCAAAAGATTTCTGTTTCAAATAAATGCTGTTCTTTTGTACCTTCTGTTGTTGTTTCTTTCTATCTAAAATGTGTCAGTTTCTACAAAAATGCACAACTGTTTACAACATTGATAATAATCAGAAATGTTTTGTGAGCAGCAAATCAGCATATTAGAATGATTTCCGAAGCATCATGTGACACTGAAGTAACGATGCTGAAAATTCAGCTTTGATCACAGCAATAAATTACATTTTACAATATATTCACACAGAAAACAGTTATTTTAAAATTGTAATAATATTTCACAGTTTTTACTGCAAATTTTTGCTCAAATAAATTCAGTCTTGGCGAGCAGATGCGGCTTCTGTCAAAAACACTGAAAAATCTTACTGACCCCAGACTATGTTGCTTATACAGCCATGGAGTCATGATTTTAAATGTTGCTTGTTAAATGTTTAAAATATATGTATCATTTTTATCAATAAACCACAGTGAATTAAATTGCAGATATTAGCAGCTATGTGATATCTGTGTCAATTAACCTTCATTTTCTTGGTAAGTAAAAAGTTAAAAAGGTTTCTTTATCAATTAATGCTCCCCTTAGCGGTCGAAAGCAATACCTCTAAGAGTCACATGATCTTCTGATTCAGCACACTGAGTACTAACAAGATAAATGTGTCAACAACAAAGAAAAAAATGTGCCTGTCTACAGTAAATCAGCGGGGCACGGCATCTTTACAATATACTAAAACCCAATGGAAGTGATGTGCACTCTGTTACTAGCTAGTTCTGCCTTGGGCTTCTCTGACTTTAAAGATTATTGAGCAAATGATCAATTTGTCAAGTCTTAAGCAAAGAGCACGTGGCAGTCTATGGCAGCACAGTTCAACTAGAGGCTTTTTATAATGATTGGATTTGTTGTGATTAGAGCTCTTAAATGATCAGGCCAAAATATTGACCTTGTGCGCGTCTCTCGCTCTCTGGCTTTCTGTATTGCTCCAAGGTGAATAAACCACTTTATATTCACAGTTGACATCCATTTAATTGCTGAGTTGAGATCAATCTAATAACGTTATTCACAGTATGGCATTGAAAGCTGTTGCTCTTGGCTGCTCACCAGCACTGCCACAAAAGACTTTGATACAGATGTGAAACAGTGCTTTGCCAGTCCTTCATAGATGTTGCTTTAAAGTTAGGCTAATTCAGTGAAATTTATTTGATTGCAGTGCACTTGAATAAATCACCAAAAACTTACCATGTCCAAAGACTCCAGATGCGTAAGCCACAAAAATCCAGATATTTCCTGTGACTTGACTAGTAGAGCATGGCACACGCAATATCAAGGTCATGGGTTTTATTTTCCACAGGTAGTAAGAACTGATAAAATGCAAATGTGTACCTTGAATGCAATGTAAGTCACTTTGAATGAAAGTGTCTGCCATATGTTATTAATGTATTAATGTAAACAGGTGAAAAGTTGCAAAGAAGGCCCACAACCTATTAAGATGAACGAAGAGCTAATGCGAGATAAACACAGCTTGGTAACACTTTATTTTGATAGTCCACTTTAGACATTCTACTAACAGTAAGTAACTTTGCAACTGCATGTCAACTAGTCATTAGAGTATTAGTAGAC
>JAHKKF010537602.1:29833-116558 GCA_019740295.1 Labeo calbasu
TTAGACATTCTACTAACAGTAAGTAACTTTGCAACTGCATGTCAACTAGTCATTAGAGTATTAGTAGACTGTCTGCTTAATATCTTCTAACACTCATCTAAACTTTGCAAGTATATGTCAACTTAATCTACTAATCCTAAACCTAACCTAACAGTCTGCTCTGAGAGTTAGTAGACATGTAGTTGCAAATGAATGAGAATTAGTTGACATGTAGTTGCTTAGTTACTTATAGTTAGTAGAATGTCTAAAGTGGACTATCAAAATAAAGTGTAACCCACAGCTTTACTAAGAAATGGTGAATGTTATGATCACAATTGCTTTTCGTTTGTCTCTTTTCATCCGCAAACTCATAGAAAATAAGCAAAACAATCCAAGGTTTTTATTTAGCACAGTGGCTAGATTAACAAATAACCAGATGCCACCCGATCTAAATATTCTCTTACAGTTTAATAGTAATGACTTTATGAATTTCTTCACTGATAAAATAGATAAGATCAGAATAACTAATGTAGATTCTACAGAGTCTAATACGTGAGCTTCTTTCGCCACACCAAAAGAAACATTTTTAATCTTCCGTTTATGTCTAAAATTTTAGAGAAAGTTGTATCTGCTCAACTGTGCTCCTTGCAAAAAAATTATATCAATGAAGAATTTCAGTCAGGTTGCAGGCCCCATCATAGCACAGAAACTGCTCTTGTTAAAATCACGAATGACTTGCTTCTTGCGTCAGACTCATGCTGCATCTCATTGCTAGTTTTACTTGATCTTAGTGCTGCGTTCGACACTATAGATCATGACATACTAATAGATCGACTACAAAACACTTTATATAAATGGGGAGTCATCTCAGTTATCACCAGTAAAGTATGGAGTGCCACAAGGATCTGTCCTAGGTCCTCTGCTATTTTCAATATACATGCTGCCTCTTGGTAATATTATTAGAAAATACAGGATTAGTTTCCATTGTTATGCTGATGATACTCAACTATATATCTCAATAGGACCAGATGAAACTTCTAAATTATCGAAGTTCACAGAGTGTGATTGAATGACCAGTCATTTTCTCCTATTAAATTCAGATAAGACAGAGATATTACTTATTGGACCAAAAAACAGTACACAGAATCTCTTGGCTTACAATCTACAACTAGACGGATGTACTGTTACTTCCACTACAGTCAAAAGTTTGGGTGTTATATTAGACTGCAACTTTAAAAATCATATTGCTCACGTTACAAAAGCAGCATTCTTCCATCTTAGAAACATTGCCAAACTACGAAACGTTACCTGTTTCTGATGCAGAAAAGCTAGTTCATGCATTCATGACCTCTAGACTGGACTATTGTAATGCACTACTAGGTGGTTGTCCTAAATCTTCAATAAACAAGCTACAGATAGTCCAAAATGCAGCTGCTAGAATCCTTACCAGGTCAAGAAAATATGATCATATTACCCCAGTTTTAAAGTCTCTGCACTGGCTATCTATTCCGCACAAAATATTACTTCTTACCTATAAGGCCCTTAATGGTTTAGCTCCTGCGTACCTAACTAGTCTTCTAAAATCCATCATGCTCCCTAAGGTCGCAAAACTCTGGACTTTTGGTAGTTCCTAGGATAGCAAAGTCCACTAAAGGAGGTAGAGCTTTTTTGCATTTGGCTCCCAAACTCTGGAATAGCCTTCCTGATAACGTTTGGAGATCGGACACACTCTCTCTGTTTAAATTTAGATTAAAGACACATCTTTTTAGCCAAGCATTCAAATAATGCATCTTATAAACCTTTACTGCAGTTATATCTCATCAAATGCACATTATTAATCTTTTAGCTCTGGTTGAACAAATCTTTCTTTGCTTGGTTTGAACAGCAGCTACGCCAATTATGTTCCTATTTGTTCTCTGTTTCTGCCATGGGTTTGACATCCTGTGGTAACTAGGAATTCACAAGCTTCAGTCTGGATCCAGAACACTTAAGAAGCGATGATGCCAACCCCTCAGAGGACTTCAGATGATGCCAACCCTGAAACAACATACAGCACTACCGAATTTTGCTACTAATTTAATTTAAAAATAGTGTTATTTGTCTGTTTGATTACGTCATTAATTGACCTTTACCATATATGTACATCAACTTGACATAGTCACCACTAGTAAGCTACTACTAAATATATTGTAAAAACTTTAATTTGCTGTAAAGTTGCTTTGCAACGATATGTATCGTGAAAAGTGCAACACAAATAAATTTGAATTGAAAAATTGAATTGAATCTTAATTTTTTTTTTTCTTCAATTTGTTGCAACGTACCTTGCAAGAAACAAAAAAATAGGATTCAGAACAAATGTTTTCCGCTAGGCTTCCCCTGAACTTCTCAAAGGCTTTCAACTTTGATAACCAAAAAGCAAAAACCAAACTAACCAGTGCCATGTATACATTAAACAGCTTTCATTCTTATTCAAAAGATTTGTTAGAAAAAAAAAAATCTGCTTGTAATTTTGACCACTTAAGTAACAATGCTGGGTAAATAACTTATAGTCCTTTACTAATTCTATTACTTAAATATTACTTCTGTGTAATTATAGTTACCTGACTAGTGGCTGGCGTGTGTGCAGTTATAAAAAAAAAAAAAAAAAAAAAAAAAAAAAAGGAAGACTTTACGAATGTATTTCATTTTTCCAAAAGGACAATTTAAGAGAAGAATTAGGACAAATCAATAAATGAATAATTCACTGTCATTGTGTGAATAATATGTAATCATGTAATCTAATAAGTAACTGTAATCTGAACACATATTTTTTGGAGCCTGATTATGTAAGCCTGATTACATGTAGTCAGTTACCTCCCAGCTCTGTTAAGTGATTAAGAAACAAGCACTATTCTGTTTATAGTCAACCGGCACTCAGCATGTAAAGGGCTTTGTGACGCCTGGTCTGCAGCTGCTAAATGTGTTTGTCATGTTATCACGTTAGCCTGTGGAACAGGAGGTACACTGCTGCCGACGGAGACGGACCACACTCAGACTGCTCACTTCCTAAATACATTTGTTCATTAATTCACTTTCTGCCCACTTCAGCGGGCTCTGACCTTTCATCGGATGCCAAGTGACTGAGTAAAAGAACATCGTCCGTCCAGCGTCCCTGCAGCCACACCCCCAGCCCAGCTAATAGAGTTAGTGTAATGCCGTCTCAGAGGCCGTTATGAAACTGAATTGTGAGCATTGGCTTTTTTTGCAGCCCACCACTCTCACGGGCAAACATAAAGCGCAGCGGGGTCTTTGAGCCACGGCTGCAGACAATCTAATTGGTATTGACATTCTCGTCTCTGAGGAAATTTGACATCTAAGGGCAAACAATTCTATTTAGTCGCCTGAATACTCTCAATGGAGGGCCGGCGCGGTTCGACAGCGCGCCGCTCGGCTCCCCACGTACTCCTGCATGGCAATCGATCCTAATCTGATTCTGGACAAGGAGCAGAAAAATGAAAATAAAATCAAAAGCACTGTTAGGGCAAAATATTAACAAGGGAGAACAATCCTGGTGGTGGACAGCAGCAGTAATGTGCTCGAGCTACAGTATTGTTAATGCACAGGCCGCTGCAATTTCCCCTCCGTAAAGGTGCCTCTGCCTCAAAGAAATCTGCTGCTCCAGCTAAAAGCGCCACAGACTGCCAAAAGGGCCTCATTTTCTGAGAGCGCATCTTGGGCCCGGCCCTGGTCGCCTGATTTCATTAGTCTCACTCCCTGGAGAACACATCTCATTTTTTTTGAGAGTGGACCATCCAGGAGGGGCTTACAATGAAGGTCCATCATAGAAGAGAGTGCATGTGTGAGAGATGACGGTTCAGAAAAATTGAAGTGGCCCTCACAAATTCTCTGTCGGCTGTGTGTGTGTGCGTTTGTACACCAAAGGCTACCATCAGTCGGAGGGTGTTTCAATTGCATCGGTTACTCAATGAGACTATGAGATATGCTGGGTCAACTATAGGAAGCTATTTGGTGAATCCCCTCAAAATGTTCATCTGTTTGTCTGAGCATTTTGACCAGCCCGACACAGCAGCATTCAGTGTGGTTATAAGCGCACTTGTGATGGAGCTACAGCAGGTTTTGTCTAGACAGGCTGTAGTCTTCATCTGTCTGTCTGAGTACATGTGACATGATGTGTAATCAAATATTTGAAGCTTTGGTTCTTTTAAATCAAACTACTAGAGTCCACGTTAACGCATAGATTTACTTACTCCAGTGCCATGAGTTTGGTGAGGGAGCATCTGTCTGTTTAAAACCTGTTTGAAAAGTTTGATGGTGCAAATGGTGCAGAAACAGCTTTAATAAAAGGATTTGCAAATAGGGGTCATTTTAATAATGCTACATTGGATCCACTTTTTAAAGTAAATTTATTAGATCCATTTATTAGATAGGACAGTGAGTGAGAAGGACCAGAAGCACAACAGATTCAGAGCTTGAGCTGGGACTCTGAGCAGGTGTGATCAAAAGTGGCCCTCTCAACAATTATTGACAGTAATATTGTGGTCAATAAAACAAAATGCTTTTGAATTAAAATTCTATAAAAAAGTGAACAAAACAGTAAGGAACCTCTCAGATGTTGGTTGCGTTTCCAGATTGCCATCTGACACCACTAGCTTGTTTGCTAACCTTGTCTCCACATTTTTTTTTTGTAGTTAATCTTATCATTGTAAAATTAAAATAAAAGGAGTTTATAACAGCAGTCCTATATTCATAAGTGTGACCATACTGTCTGTTTACAACAGCAGTCAAGAGACTAAACTAATTAATGAAATAAATAAATCAAACAATCACTTTTTTACATCAGTAATCAAAGCTAGTGTGTTGCTTCAGTTAAAAATGACACATATATTTTCAAAATATACAGTATTCATCAATAACCATGTGTCATGTATACTATCCAACTTTTTTTTTTTTTTTTTTTTTTTTTGTAAGAATGGGCATGGCTATTTGTAAATATTAGGGGTCTGGCTTCCAGTCTTATCAGATGATGTAGTGACTTGAATGCACTGGTTTGTAGTGCAAACAGTTTTATATTTACTGCACGTTGTTATTCTTTGCATTATTTCCCTGTAGCGGATAATGAGCCGGAAGTCTCACCCATAGGTTTACTTCCACTCTAAAGAAAAAGGTGGATAATACACCAGCCAATAATGATGTGGCAGAACAAGCTCAAAATTCACTGGACATTCAAGTGGCGTGATAATTTCCTGGTCTATTCATAAATGAATTGAAAATTACGGTCTTCTATTTTCAGATTTTTATTAAATGACTTAAAATTACTTAAATTAATTAATTTTAATGGCTAAAATAAAAAGACGAGTTTAGTTCTTTACAGTTTGGATGGACAGACGAATTTGCATTTGGAGATATGGGTCTCATTTTATGGAATTACATTACTTAAAATTTTAATGTTAAAACCAAAACCATGCAGCACTGGTCATTTACACTTATTTACGAACTGCATATTGATATACTGTTTATTGTTTGACGAAACTAGCTATCATAGTTGGAAACCCAAGTGCCACCTACAGCGTGAAGTGTCTGTTAGGTCAAGAACACACAAATGGCGACGTGAAAAGACTTAGCCTAGCTTAATTACCACTTCAACCATTTGAAGGATTTTTAGACAAACAAAAACAAATGCATGCATTAACAATAGGCCTAGTCTTTATTCTAGACAGTGTTCTTATCTGGATGTGGCATAGAAATTAGCATAATGCATGCCCAAACCATGCCCATATAAGTTCTTTCCACACAACCCCATTTTAATGCTGAAACATAAAAAGTACCTTTAGTATCAGCTACATTTATTATGAACCTATCGCTATGCTTCTTACTCTGATGTAAGTAAGAGTATCCCTTACGAAATAAAAATATATAGAAATATACTGCAAAATGTAATACAATATATTTCATAAAACATTTCCATAGTAGTATTACATGAAATATTCCTAAGACAACATTTCTATTATTTAAAGTTTAAGTTTTTAAGTTTTGTTTTATTTTATTTTATTTAAAATACAAAAACTGATTTCTATTAGTTTATGTTAACAATAATAACACAGTATCAGCTTCAGATAATATTTAAATAAACATTTCGGTTTAATACACCCCATGCCTCTAAAATATCCAGAAGACTGTAATTTATCAGAAATTTTCCAAGTGAAATTTCCAAGTGAAAATTCCTAAGTGAAAAACATCTGCACAGAGTTATGTGAAAATATGTGCAAATGCACATTATACTCAGTGACAGCGTTGCCAACACCTAGTAGAAAAGCTGAAAACACAGTAACATTAAAAGCCTTTCCGATTTTCCTGCACTGCGGCCTGCAAGATCTCAATCAGAGCACCTGATAGAGGCCTTTCTCAAACTACCTGAGGTAATGTTCTCTGCCACTGATAGGCTTGATTTACACAGGTTGAAATGCAGGGCTCGCGTCTCTTGCTATGGGGGGATAAACAGGTTGGCTGCTCTCAGAGGGTTTTGTGTTGATCAATTGTGCAGATAGACGTCCATAAACGTCTGTCTTGTGGCCCATGGCGGTGTCTGCTCCGAGACTGATGTTATCATAGAGAACAGGCCAAAGATGTGGACACATTCCTCCTGTTGGCTATTGACTGAATGAGGGCCTGTTCCTTGTTCTTAGTGTTTAGCATGTTAATTAGACGTCTAGCCAGCGCAAGGAGACAGTGGCGCAAATTTGGAGAAGCATAATGAAATTAAGTACAGTGGACAAGACGCTTGTGACGAGTTGCAGTGAAATCAGTACTGTCACCGTGGACTTTGAGACTCAGGCCAGAATAACGGGACAGTTGCATGAATTGACCATGTTTCAGTGGCACTGCAGGTGGAACGGGTTTGTCAGTAAAAGCGTGTTTACATCCGTGCCTGGCTCACACAAACAGAAGCCTAAAATTCGATACTCAGCCGGAGCAGTGCTAATAAACAGTGATCCGGCAGCCGTGACTGAAGACGTGCGAGTGATCCGTGAGCGGCCTCACTTTCTCTCTGCGCTTTCAGGCATGTTTGGAATGATCAGGTGATGGTTTGGGGATTTTGTATTCAGGGCATGAGCAACTGCTGAGAGATGAGAAAAACTCATAAAAGGTCTAGAATTTTAAGATTTTAAGTTAATATTTCAGTAATTCAACAACACATGCACATGTTCACAGTTCTGTGATGTTTGACTATAGTAACATGTTACGAAATTTGCTTTTTAAGGGTGCTCCCGCATTAAAAGAACCAACTACAAGACCTTTCAGTGATCAGACTTAATGAAAACAAACAAAAATAGTCTTTTCATTGACTTTGTAGCTGCACTTTCAAATTACCTCAAACCTTTTTTTTTTACATAATATTCACACTGTTGGTTTTAGGAACTACTACTACTACTACTACTACTACTATTTCATCTATTTATGAAACAATTACAGAAATGTTACTACATGTATACAGTTGTACCACTGCACATTAAAAAAATATTATTTGATCATTACAGTAGTAATAATGTTACAATACTCATATTTATGTCTTAAATTCCTTACAGGCTTCTCTTATGGTGGAAAACTGCAAGGAAACCTTAAAGTTTCTGCTTAGTTGACAACAGGCTAATAAATGCTACTTATTACTAATCTGGTAAAATGCTGAAAATGTATATTTACAAAAAGGTTGGAAATTACGTGAATATAAAAATAACATATTGTGCGTTTCCCAAATGCATATTATGCCTGACACAACCTCACAGAGTTTATGAAAAGCAGTATTTACTGTGAATAGTAAACACAGGATCATGAGCTGCTACTGTGTAAATTAACATAGTGACACGCATGACTCTCAAACATGCAGTGCATCAGACTAAAGACCCATTCACATCAATAACAGGAATTATAACAATGATTATATTAGTGTCCACATCATCGCACAATATTGTTCTGTTTATTTTTATAGACATGCTGCAGTTTTGTCGTCTGACGCTTTAAATACTCTAGCTCTTTAAAGCAGGATTGATTCTGATTGGCTGTCATTGTTTATATTCAATTCATCACCTGGGGAAAAAAAAGTTTTGAAAATGATTCCAATGATATTGTTCCTCTGGGTTGTTATTGTTAAAGTTTTGGTGTGAACATCTCTATTCTCATAGAATTAGGAAGATTATTAAAATGTATAGTTATTGTTATGGCTTTTAGTGCAAATTATTTTATTTTATTTTACAAATGCATGCTTCATTTTATTTGATACATATGTAGGTACAATTGGAACACCTACAGACTCCAGACTTCTCCTTATAGAGTCAATGATTTTCCTTACACGTTTTCAGAGAATGCGTGTGCATTTCCTTTGCCAAACAGAAATAAACTGACATTTATTTGTGTAGCGCTTTTCACAATTCATATAATTTAAAAGCAGCTTTACAAAGAAATGCATATTTGTGCATCGGAATTAAGAGTGATCTGTTATCAGAGCAGGTGACTGTGTGTCAGAGTAATGTCCATATGAAAGAAATGTAGAGTTCTACGATCATCCTAATCATACTTGGATTCCTGACCTCTGACCCGTGATACTGATATCATTGTGCTGCTTATATTGTTCAATTATAATACAATATTAGCCACTACAATTTTATTATAAAGACTTTAAAATAAATAACTACAATAATATAACTGATGCCACCTATCCTCATGATTATTTTGTCATTTTTCTGAGAAGTGTTAGATAATACTGAGCTCTGGACAACATGTATTAAAAAATGTGTATAGAAGTATACAGACATATCTTTAGATGCATAATTTGAGCAGCACTTAAGGAGCTTGTGTGTTCCTGTGATGTCAGGAAGAGACTTTAAAACTCTTTTTTTTTTTTTTTTTTTTATTATTATTAATAGTTATTAATAGTTGGTATCCAAAATAACTTATTTTTCAGAATAGACAGAAATGACAGAAAAATGGTTTGTGGTCAGATGACAACACCGCACCATAGAAGGTTAAACAAGCACAATTACCGAATGTCTGATCTTTAGCACGTTACTCTAGATTCTCCTCTGGCTTTCTGCTCACGCTTGGCTGCCAATGGCAACAAACAAGGCGGCAAATTTCCTTCATGCTGTCATCATGAATAATGACCTCCAGATCACTTCCTTTGCTCAGACCCTCCACCAGGATCTCTTTATTAACACAAATCTGGACTGACTTCAGATCCTTGTGTTTTGTGCCAATAACAGTTAAATGCTTATACAAATGCTGTCACTATTCCCTCTCTCATTAATAGCTTTATTCATTTATTAATCACACAAAACAGACTTTAGACTCAAGAAAATAAACAGTGACGATTTCCTTTAAATCTTCGACTTTAAATCTGACTCTGGGATCTAATAATTAGTTTTGTAACATTATCTCTCCTATTATACCAGAAAGGCGCAGCTCGAAAGTCACACTAATGATTGCCTTTTTGAAATATGATGTCTTAAAGATGAATCAAATATGCTCTATGGCAATTTTGTTTCCCAAGATGCTTAACACAGCTGTCTTTAGCTTGCTTCGCCATCTGGATGGTATGGCCATGGAGAAGATGATAATGCACTTTATGATGAGGGGAGGATGAAACCTTTGACCTTCACAGCCCTTTGACCTCTCTGGGCGATATTCAGCGGTATTCCTATAAGTAGCATATGCTTGCTCGTCCGATATGTTAAGAAATTTATAACCAGTGCTTTGTCGATAAGGCCGTTGCTTCTCTCTCTTGTCCCAGTGGACTACGAAAGACCGCATCTAGTATATCTGATGCTCCCTACTTTTCTCACAGGTCTTCTAGCTAGAAATATGAAATTAGAAATTATGGCAAGTCGTCTTACTAATAGCTTTTTGTCAACTAAGCTGTGACATGCCATTGAGAACATAGCCAGGCATAGATATCTACTAGCTTACAGTAATCACCACGTTTGACACAGACCTGTAGCTCCCAACATGTGTAGTAAGGAGATCAAGTGACATAGTGCAGGTTCTGGTTCATCAGGGTCCTCTGTAAGGTGAGCTGACGTTTCAGTCCCTGGGGAATCACGGTGATGCTGACTGGATTGAAAGTGTTCATATATTTGGAGTATCCTACTCATCTGTCCGGTTCTGTGATGCTCAGCCACACCAGCACTGCCCCAAGTGTGGTGTATGAGGTGAAATCTTGTGTCCCTGAGCAATAATGGATTTAACCTTTCCAATGCTGCATATTTTCCAGTTTACAAAACATTTTGAGTCTCAAATACTAAAAAATGCTACTTTCTTGAAACTACATAAAAAGACCAACAAAATTACCCCAAATGTTGTCCCAACTAGTCAAACACAGTTGTCTGAACAAAGAATTTCATATTGTTGAAATGTTAAGGCTTTGTGAGTTCCCAGCATGCACTGCAGCTTGAATAAAGTATGCAGTTACTGTTATAGGATTATTGTTTTGCTGTTTGCTGACTTAATTTAAACTTTTTGTTGTTGTTTTGTCATTATTGTTAGTTGCACTGTGAACACATTTGTGGCACGTTTTGAATGAACTCCTGTACCAGTGACTCAAGATATATAAAGAGATTCATTTACTTCATTCCTGAATGAATCAGCCGTTTGAACGAATCGAAGACATTTACCTAATGTCAGATTTAGTTTCTTAATTAAAGTATCATTTTATAAATGATAATAATAATAATAATAATAATAATAAAATATAAGAAGAATAAAAATAAATACATTAAAGGGATAGTTCACCAAAATAAATAAATAATAAAATAAAATATATTCTGTCATCATTTACTCACCCTCATGTTGTTTCAAACCTTTCTTTTGTGGAACATAAAATAAGGTATTTTGAAGACTGTTGGTAACAAAGCTGTTTTGATTACTATGACTTACATTGGATGAACAAAAAATACTGAGATGTTTATCAAATTATCTTCCTTTTCCATTAGTCCGTTGCAGCCTAAATGTTTATGTGTAATAAATTCTATTCTATACATTTCATTAAACAAATAATTTTTTTTGCTGACGCTAGTTTTTGTAATGTCTGTTTGATGCTTTACACAACAATGACTTTAAATGATCTTTTGGGAGTAATTTCTCCTAAAAGTAATTTCTCCCAGTAATTTGATGCATGATTAATTCGCGATTAATCAAATTAATTAATCGAAACATCATGTAAATAATTAGATCAAAATTTTTAATTGACTGACAGCCCTACTTTTAACATTTGTTGACTGAAACCGTTCCTGAGGTTTGTGTCTCTAGTTTTGAGACCTTGACTATGTTCAACCCCTTACATCTGTTTGCTGGATGTCTTAGTCTTGTAAGATGTTTTACAAACAAAGACAATGTTGTCTACATATTAGACTAAGCTATCCATTAAAATTTCTATAATAATTCACTGTTTGTCATTTGTAAACAAACAAAAAAATTACACATACAAAAATAAATGATCTCAATGACAGTAATTGTTGTTTCAGTTGCTGTTACAAGGCTTTTTCTATTAGCAAAACAAGACAATCAACATTGCATAAACAAACAAATTTATGTTGGCTAAACAAAGTATCTTCACTGAGCAAAAAAACTAAAAATCTGTTGTTGAGAGAACTCATAAGTCTTACTGTATCAAGTTGCCTTAAGTTTTCTCAACTTTTTATTTTTTACAGTGTGTGTTTATTCCCTGGTTTGTAAATAAAGTAGATGTTTTCTGACCTATCAGTGTTTCATGACTGTTTATGAGATTTATCGTTCAAGGGTGAAGAGTGTACCACATTTCTGTTGCACTAGCGACACCAAAAAGAATAGCAAAATGGACAAAAAACTAGTTAAGTTTGTTCCTCATGCCCCCTACTTAACTCACTGCCACAGTATGATGCGTCCCTGGAAAAACTAACTATCTAGTCATGACTGTTAAAAGCATAGTAACATTGCACATCTGTGTTAGTTCTGCAATATAACTGTCTTCAGTGGTGGAGTAATGAACAGAAAGCCATTCAATTTTATAGTTCATCACTCCTGTATACATGCAGTTCAGCCAGTAAGCACCTTTCTCTGCAACGCTGCTGTGAATAACGTACATGACATCGGAGAACTACTGTTGATTGGTTTCATTGTCAGATGCTTGTGATGCTGGTTTTGAGAGCTGCTGAGTTGTTAAATCATCTTGGTAACGATGAAACTTGTAAGTTGCATAGTTGGCTAAGGATGCTTTTGGGAATCACACCCCTGGTCAGGATACTCAAACAGAGCAATGTTTTGAAGGTACCACAGTTTTTCAGCTACAAGTGACTGGAGTTGTGTCTGCATATGAACCTGGGATTGGAGAAGTTACACACATCACCTGTAAGCAAACAAATAAATGAACACGCAAGCCCTCTGAAATGAATTTCCTGCAATCAAATCCATTACCACACAAAGATGTTACAAGACTCTTTTATTTCGTCCCTTCACTGCAGTGGCCATTGACCTAACGACCTTGGATTCCTGACCTCCGACCCGTGATACTGACCTCTTTACTTGGCGTCTTATTTCTAGGCCCTGCTTTGCCAATGACTACCTGCCAGGCACCTGCTTTGAGAAATGAAACAGTAGGGAATGTGTCTCCAGGGACCTCTTCAACCCTGCAGACAACAGGCTAGCACAGTCTCTGCGTCTGAATGGGTCTTGAGTGGGCCTGGTAAACCAATCTCCCTAATTATCTATTGAAAGAACATTCTTTTTCCTTTCAGAGTCATTACCCCTAGTTCAATTGCTGAAAAGTAACATACAGGAGCGCAAAAAAGCAGGGAGGAAAAAAACACTCCAAAGGTAGGGTTGCTGATTTCCACCAAGGTTAATTGCTTTGGAGGGACCAGATGTGAAATATAGATTGAAATAAAGGTGAAGGGGACTGGCATTGAGAACAAATTACAAATAAATGCAAGATCTTAGATGGCTCTTGTTTCCTGCGGATTTAAAAGGAGTGGTGGAGGCATATGTCCAGCTTCCCAAATGACTAAAGAGTGACAGTATCGGCAAAAGAGCAGCTCAGATGTCCTTGGGTTACCACATTTATTTACTGGCATTTTTCTTAGCTGAATTTTGATTTGATTTTGATTCTTTATTTATTGACCCGGACTCCCTGGTAGATGAGATACTGTGTCTTAACGGGACCTTCCTGGTTAAATAAAAAAATAAAAGTAATTTAATCCCCCATTCAAAATCAAACAACATACATAAAGTTAGCTTTAAAATATGATCATAAAACGAATATGAAGGGTTTGCCATGGGTCTGTATACGGCAGCGGACCTTTGCCTCTAATATTATCTGTCTGGGTGATGCCAGTGTTGTTTTTAGAAGGAGTTTAAGATAATTTCCCACTGCAATGAGATATTCAAATTCAAATTTGTTGTGATCATTTCATATGAAATGTTTTAGAAATCATCAGAAATCAGTACTCGAAGTGGTTCAATCCCACAAATGTTCAAATTTTTCCTTCTGTTGAACTTTTACAGGTCCCTCATCTGGTTAAGGACTTTGAACTTGCTGTTTTTTTTGTACACTGATCCTCCAAAATCTCTCTTCCAGCTACAAAACCTTTAAATCTTCTAGCAGCTATGCAGGACTGATGTCCAGCCTCCCTGTATTTGGAAACATTCAGAAGTCATTGATTATAAACCAAAGGGGATTTACTTTCCAATTCGAAGAAAGGACTACTGCTCTTACCTGACGTACCACTGACGTTTTTGGTCAGTTTTCACTCTTCGTAGCATTCCAATAAGCACAGCATTAGGTCTTTTTTTCCAAAAAAAATATGAAGCATCTTCACCGCAGCTCACACATCATAAGCCAAACCTTAGGGTAAATATGTCACAGCGTGACCTCCCTTACTGCTCTGTTTGTCAGCAAACGGTAAAAAACCAACAACACAAATCTGTCTGGTTGTTTGTCACAAGTGGTGAGATTTGTCACTGCCCCAGCGTGAAACCTGTCACTAGTAATAAACTTTGGCTGCCAGACAAAGCCTGTGTTTTCAAGTGTGTGGCCGAATGCAACACCCTTCCTGGCACCAATCGTTGAAGGCCAGAGCACAATGACATGGGTGCCAGGCCACCTCCTCCCCAGAGGCTTGGCTGGATCTGGAATGCTTTGTGTCGAAGCTCTTGGCAGGCCATGCAAGTTAACTCGCTGGCCTCCCGAGCCCTCTTGGGCCTGGTGTCCACTTGCGCTCCCAATAAGCCCCCTGTAGACAGTGACTCTACCGGCACATCATTTGTCATGGATTGCAGGGAAGCTATGCTCAACCTATCATGCCACTCTCTTCAACAGTTGCAACAAGTCTTCTTGCTTTTATGAACTCTAATGCACGTTGGCATCTAAAAAAGTTTCTGGTTTATAAATGGCACGCATTATGCTGTCTGTGAGTGCAGTCTGAGTGATGACACTCGCAGGTCTATAATTCCTCACCACATCTGTTTCTGATTGTTAACATGAAAAAAACAGACCACTGGTCCCTGTGGAGACAAACTCAACCAGTCTCTCAGGTTACTGAGGTCCAGCATCTCAGTCAACACAGTAGAAAAAGACCCAATGTATTCTTCCATTTCTTGTAGCTTTGTGCCTCTGTACAGTGTAACTAAAATTTGGCATACATTACACAGTTTTTAATCTGAACAGATTTGAAAACACTAGGCATCACACACTTGCTTGCAAATAGCTATAGAGGAAAAACTGGCCATCATAAACAAATGAAGATCATACACTATTAGACTTTCAAGTCATCTCGAAAACAACAAGCTCACATAGAATTGTGTGCCTTGTATTATGAAATCAATTAAAAATATCAAATATGTTCAATGTCATCCAACTAGATCAGGGGTCACCAGATCCGGTCCGGTCCCTGCAGAGTCTAGCTCCAACCCTAATCAAACACACCTGGACCAGCTAATCAAGGTCTTAATAGGTATACTTGAAACTTCCAGGCAGGTGTGTTGAAGAAAGTTGTAGGTAAACTCTGCAGGACACCGGCCCTCCAGGAACAAGTTTGGTGACCCCTGAACTAGATGGAATCAAAGTCTGAGGCTAAAAAAATCAAGGTCTGTGACCATCAGACACTACGTGATTTTCTATGTAATATGTCAACTCAAATCGAGAGACTGGCTCCTACTTTCGACACCTAGCATCAACTTAACTGTACATCATTTTGATCACAACCGTCCACCTTCCTTCACTACCCTTACCCAAAAGTTGTATACTTCAAGTTTATTTTATTAGTATACTTAAATTAAGTTCAAGTATATTTTAAAGTACACTTTATGTAATAAGTATACAAACATCAGTGTACCAGTGTATTATACTTGGAAGTGTACTATTTCAATGCCCACTTTCTAGTATATAAAAGCATACTTTTAAGTATACTTCAAGTATAACAGTAGTAAACTTAAAGTACACAACTAGTTTATAACACTAGTTTAGTAGTTTCATACTGCAAGTATACTCATAAGTTTTCTTTAAGTGAACTTTACATCATACTTTAAGTATACTTCTATGTCCCTATTTAGGTGTTATTTTTGTATGTATTTAGTTATATGAATATCTGAACATACAAAACATTAAAAGAAAGAACAGGGCATCTGCTTGTAAACAAAAACATTTTATTCTAGCTTCATTAATTCTTTTTCATAAACACTTGAATGTGGGTAAGTTTTATAAATAAATAATAATTAAAAAAAGAAATAAGTAAACAATATTTTGAACAAAACACCGAAAAAAGACTAAACTGGATTCAGAATGATAATCAAAACGTAAATGGAATCGATCAATACCCCAAAGCTTGACAGTCATTATTACCTCTTCGTGGGTCGACATTTTATTCCATAACGTTACACAGTTTTGATGAATTTTTATGTCTGATGATCCTGTTAGATTACATGTGGAAGCATCTGTTGTTTCAGTTTCTTCTTCACTTGTGTTTTGAAAATTCTGTACAGAAGATGTGTAATAGCACCCCCTACCATATAACAATGAAAACATGGATTCTCAGAGCATAGTATAGTATAGCTTAAATATATTTATACTTTTTCTAAGTATAAGTCAAGTGTACTTAAATGTCATTTTAAGTATATCTCAGAGAAGTACACAAAGCACATTTCGGAGAAGTACATGAAAAGCAGAGTAATATACTTTCCTATTTTTAGTTTAAAAGAAGTATACTAATAGCACACTAGAATAAATTTCTTTTTCATAAGGGTAACTAAAAGTAATGAGTTGTTTAACCCTCCTGTTGTACAGTAGCACTGATACTTGCTATAAGATAGTTATTATAATATATGACTGTATTGACTGTCTTACATGATACCTATGTATACAAAGGCATGTTGAGCACATAACTTTTTTCCAGATTAGCCTTTGTGTTGAAATTAATCACAGACCTTTTGTTTTGCAATAAAATTAATGACAATACCAAATTTTGCACTATTTTAAGGCCTGCACGCAAAAGATGCATTTGCAAAGGGAAGGCTGGGCTTTTCTCAAGCAAAGCTTATCCCTGGTGTAATGGTATTTATTTTGGAGTAATTTAGATCGTTTACGGAAGAATAACATTGTACTAAAATGAAAGCTAAGAAGGTCGGAGGAAAACGTGGGGGCCTACGGTTGAAGCATGAGCGTAATTTGTTTTAACTGGCTGTGGAAATAAGCAGTGCAAGTCTTTACCCCTGGCAGTTGTAAATCCAGACCTCTGCTATGCATGCTGTCGGTAACCTTTTCTTGGCTCGAAGGCTTCCTCTGGCTTACACCTCCCCTGGGTGCCTCCAGCCAAAGAAATTGAGCTTTTCATCCCTTTATGTGACATCCTCATTGTGACCCCATTCTAGTCGTCTGCCGCATCATCCGCCACGGGGCCGGACATGATAAACGTGCGCCACAGAGATGGAGCCGTAAGAGCCAATCGCGTCCTCTCATCTTTGAGTGCTAATGTAATTTAACCCCGTGGTCACAGCACCGTAACTATGGTGATACGCCAGAGCGGGTGAAGTGAGTCAAGTGAGTGTGT
Source organism: Labeo calbasu (assembly GCA_019740295.1). Lineage (NCBI taxonomy): Eukaryota > Metazoa > Chordata > Actinopteri > Cypriniformes > Cyprinidae > Labeo > Labeo calbasu. The sequence continues at coordinate 46,876 of JAHKKF010537602.1, forward strand.
GGAATGGGCGAGCGAGCACACAGATTTGCTGATATCCTTTTGTTTCTGATGTTGATGCTCCGTGATCTCCATTACACAAAATACAAACAATAAATTAAGGGAATAAAAAGGAGGAATGGATGCTGAGAGGCGATTTCTCTTTTCACACCTCCAGTTCAAGGCCATGGTCTGGACGCTCCCTGTGGGGGCTGGACTTAAAAGCTCTTGGTTCTGGTGTAGTGCTCTGAACGGGCCACGGGTCAGCAGGCAGGTTTACTCTGGGGGCAAGAGTGTTAATGCTGCAGGCTTTAAAGAAGTACAAGATGTCTTCACTTACCTCTAACAGGCACCCAGGGTAAACTTCTGTGTTAATGTGTGTGCCGTCACCAAAACATTCCAATAGGAAGTATTCTAGTCATTCTACTGTTTTTGCATTAACAGTCAAGACAGTAATGTTCATCCCAAAATTTTGTAATAATTTACCCCCTCATGTTATTCCAAACTTGTATTACTTTCTTCTGTGGTACACAAAAGAAGATTGTTTGAAAAATGTCTCTTATTTTTCCATACAATGAAAATCAACAGAATAAAGAAAGTCATACACTCTGAAACTGGCAGTTTACTACTACTTTAAGTTACCTGTGGTCCCCATATTACACATATGGAAACCTAAAAATTTGGTTAAAGGGGTCCTATTATGCTTTTTCACTTTTTTAATTTTAGTCAGTGTGTGGTGTGTATGTTTGGGCATAAAAAAGATCTACAAGGTTACAAATCTCAAAGTTCACTCCAAAAGGAGAAATTTTGTTTTTAAAAAATCTCTTTACAAGAACTACAAGAACGGCTCCTTTGGACTACAACGTTCGTTTTCCGAATGTAATGGTGTCACAACGCGGCCCTTTAGAATATCATAAAATAAATCCGGCCTACTGAAATTCGAATGGTTGGGGTGTGGGGAGGGACGAGGTGGGGGATTAGCCTAACTTTAGCTATGCAGTGCGAAGAGCAACTTCTGGGATGCTTCACCCGGGGCGGCAGGTATAAACACAAGCATTGACTTGAGTGCCCGTGATCTGCTCCGGTGGCCATGTCGGAGTTGCGCCGTAGACATGTGCTGTGTGTGGTAAGAGATTTATTCATACAGTGTAGATAGTTTCGCTTATAACGCAAGTGTTTTTTAAAATGCATAAACCTGCACTACACTGTAAAATCCAATAGTTTACCTTACTTAGATATAATTAGTTATCTTTACTTAGATGCTATACTTACTACTTACAAGTAAAACAATTTATTTACTACTTTGAGTGACGCTTACTTAAAATATTCAAGTAGCCACAAAGGAACCAATGACATTAATAAACCAGTGAGAGGCAGCAGTGCACTAATATGTTGCTAATTGCAAAATAACAACGGAAGAAGAAGAAAAGAAAAGTTTTTGAGGTGAAAAATTCTTAATCTGCAGTTATTTTTCTCTAGTTACATTCACTCATTTCCCAAAGTCATCTTGAATGTTGTTTCAATACGACTAAAATATCACATACAATATTATGACTTCATAAATTGATGTTGATTTTTGTAAAATGTTGTTTGTGTTTGTGTTTGTGTTTGTGTTTTTTTTTTTTTTTTTACTTATAGTGATTAATGTTCCCTTTGGTTGGGCACTTGGAACTTTGTTTATCTTTCATTCTATTGATGCAGCAATGCAACATGAAATCATAATTTTTGCTTTCAAGGGAAGAAAAGTAATAAGCAGGTTACTTTTAGAAAGTATCCTTCTCGTTCTTTTAATTAATTCATTAGCTAATGATATATATATACATATATATATGTATGTATGTATTTCTAAATGTTCTTTTATATTTTCATTGTTCTTCATAAACACCTTGAGTAACTTAATTAGGTTAAAACTATTCTTTAATATTTGTGGTAACATGCTCAAGTCACAGACAGACTTCAACATTCAGCACGCAAATCACAACAGTGGTAACAATTCAATTTTATTTATTTTTATTAATTGTGACAATAACCATTGTTTTATTTTATTTTCTCTTTTTGTTGTGCTACCACTGACACAAGACAGTAAATAAATAAAAATTAGCAAATAGAAACAACAGCAGTAAAACAAAGCAATTGCATAATTTATTCATGCCACAATGCATTCTGGGAGTGAGTGAGTAGCTATACTAAGTCAAGAGTAGACCTAAAGGAAAGGATCAAATACCCCCTACAGTTCTTTTTTAGTTTCTAGAACTCTCGTGTAAGTAAACTATAATAACTAAGCATTTGTCAGTACAACATACTATTCCTATTTCACTTTACTTCGTTTTTTAAGGCAATAGGTTTGCATGTTTTTTTTTAAGTAAGCCCAACTAATTAGATTTTACAGTGTAGACTAGGCTAGGCTAATCAGTGATGATATTCTTCGCTCGCTTTCTGTAGCTGCTTTTTGAATAACTAAAGAAATGTAAGCATTATAATTAGTAATTTACAAAGTTTTTATTTAATTATTGTCATGTTAAATACAGATTAAGTCATATTAAAAACATTAGGCTAATTTTAGCCTTTTTGGGCAATAAAACTAAGTATGAAAATAATTAAATACATTAGCAATGTACATACATTTACATTAGTGAGGCTGACTATAGGACCCAACACTACTGTAGTGTATCATTTACTCACCCTCCATGCATCCTAGGTGTGTATGACTCTGCATTCTTTTAGACGAATACATTCTGAGTTATATTAAAAATTATTCTGGCACTCCCAAGCTTTAGAATGCCATAGATGGGTGTTTCTCTTTATCAGTCCAAAACAAGTGCAATAAAGACCTCCTGTAGCGAATCGGTGCATTTTTGTAAGAAAAATATCCATATTTAAAATGTAAGAATCACTTTAATCTAGATTGCGATAACAGTTGTACACAGAACTTGCTGCTTTGGTAAGGGGCATGGCAGTACTGAAACACCATCTAAGCTGTTCGCCAATCACAACGCACTGGGACAGATAACCAGTCACAACACATTTTGTTTTTCGGAAGGCGGGCCTTTATTAAACCCGGAACTAATTGAGCTATTTGTGCCAGGCTGGGGAGAAAGGTATAGTAATACTGTAAATAATGTGAAAAATAATGCATTTTCCAAACCACCAAGCATGAGAGCATGTTCTATTACACCCCCAAAACAAAATCAAGACTTTTTAAAAAAGCATGATAGGACCCCTTTAAAACAATGAAATGGAAGTAGCGATACACACTTTTTTCCTGTATTGTGATATACACCCGAGTGTAACAGATTATTAAAAAAGAAAAAGTCTAGAGCAGGTTTTTGTGCATCGTTTGTTGACTAGATGTTGAGATGTGGGCATGACTTTCAAAAGCATGATGAGCATGAGTTTAAGTGCTCAACATGACTGACGTCCTGCATACATTACCAGAGAGATGGCTGACGCTTTATTGGACGATCCACTAATGACATTGAGATGAAAAATTACATAATTAAAACATATATATAAAAATGAAATTATACCCAAATGAACTGTTCACAATAAGATCTACAACATATATTAAGGATTTGTATCTCAATAGCTGAGGCTGATACATTAAAGATATGTAAAGTAGCTACCAATGCCTAATACAGTATAATTCACCCCTATTACAATGCAGTGCATGATGTCTGAAAATATGATGCTATGCAATTCAATATGATACAGATTAGGAATGTACCCGAATCCAAATACCATATTCAGAAAGGAAATGACACATACTATGAAACCCCTAAAGGAAATCAATACGTGATAGGAGGAAAAAAAAAATATTTCAATGGTTTCTCTCACAATTATATTGTTGGGTAATTACAGTGTATATAACTTGCAGGCATCAGTGAGCCGCTAGTAATATACAAGGCACTGAAACATGCGCTTGCTTTTTACTTTCACATTTGAGATTTACGATTGCAGGTGTGTATACTACGTTGTGGCAGTACTTTTTACAAGATTAGATGTTTGTTAGTGGTGCTAAGGATCTGCAAATCATTCGCCATTGTCCTATCATTCATCTCTCCTTACTCTGTTTGTGGTAAGGGAAATTTTATGTACTGTAATGTAACAGGCTACCACTAGCAAGCGGTTAACCATGTCCCTTTAGTGGCTCCGTAGAACGTGTTATTCGTTTTCTGTGCCAGATTCACTATTCAAGGACATTCCTAGTACAGACAGTTCGCTTTTATTTCTTTGCTTCATTGTAATTATTTGGTGGAAGATGCAGCTCTACCTTTACCATGATATTCAATCAGGACACACAATCTCAGGACACACCTTGGTTGTGATATGTCATATTCAGGTAGCAGCAGTGGTGATGAGACAACACACTTGAAAATCAATCTACATATAATATATTGTTTAGAAATTATTGGTCTCTTCTAAATAATAAAAGTATTAGTGCATCTACTAATAATTATATATAAAATCTATAATTATATAGATTTAATAGGCAGCCACTGTTACCAGACCAAGCCTGTTACACAGCTACATATGTAACCAAAAGACTGTTGTGCTGCACACTTTATACAACGTAATTAAAAATGTAAGTACACAGACATAAGCTACTTAAAATAAAGTGTATCAAGATTGTACTTCATGTGCATGTGTACTGTACACCTTATCCAGCTGCACCTTAGTTTGATTTAAAGTGTACAAGTAGCTGTGTAACAGACATGGCCTGTTAGATATGTGTAACAGTAGCTTCCTATTACATCTACATAATTACAAACTGTAATTACAGGATGTTCCATAACTTAGTTACATGGTAAGTACATTTTGTTTCATGTAAGTACAACGGCTACTACTAAATACTTAATTAGGTAATTATTCTGTATTATGGACACCTTAAAATAAAGTGTAACCATCGGTTTTTACAGATGCAAGTATGTTAGAAACGATGCATCGCAATATAAAATGGCAACTTGTATCCGATGCACACTTTTTTAAATCAATGAATTGCATCGTTAACTTTTATGCTGATGCACTGATACAAAATGGTGAATCTTTACTATCCCTAACATATATATTAAAATGTTTGCTGTCAATCAAAAAACAAATTATTAATGGCACTAAATCACATACTTTTGGAAATTTGTTTTTAAAAAAAATCTACACATTTTTATTATTTTTTAGTCTTATCAGAGGAAGAAAACGTTTGTCTGAAAAGCACTGATCAAACCCAGGTGAGTATAACTTCATCCTGACGTTTACATTTACATTCAAGGAAATGTATCCACCATGTCACATTTTTACAGTACAGTGTGTAACAGGGTGGATATGTTTAAGCTAACAAAGTTGTCTTTGTTTTTTAGTCTCACCTCAGTGCCATAATACCATATTTTTAAGTTGTGTGTTAAGTGTAAAAGTTAATACTTCAGTATTTATTTGCATCTATTTGTAGGACAATTCCTTATTAAAGAATTTTCATATAGTCAGGAGGCATGATTAAATGTCAATTAATTATTTTGAATAAATCACACCAAATAAACACATTAAATAGACAGTCCTTATTAAAATAGTATTTAGATTAGGCCACAAGGTAAACACAATGAGTCTGTGGCACTTTATAATATGTATATTATAAACCTGTTGAGTTTGTGGGGGGTTAATTTTATTTTGTTTGCATTTTTTTTTTTTTTTTTTGACAATGCTTTTTTTTCTGCCATAAATTACACCAACATTTTGTGTGAACTTTTATGCAAATGTGCTTAGCATTACATTTCATTTGATCCAGGTGAATATTTTGCCCAATTTGAAAGTCTCAGTGCTTTGAAATGAAGTCAAAAGTATTAAAAGCGTTCAGAGATTTACTGAAGTATTGAATGATGACAAAAAATACAAAGTTCTGTAGATGTTTTGTGGTCTTCACAGCAGCAGAATGAATTGAACGACACTATGGTTGTCCGAGGCAAAGGGAGGTAATGAAAACAAATGAAGGGTCTTATTCCCGATGGAACGGGGGAGGAACTTAGTCATCAAGCTAATTTTATTCTTGTCTGGCCAAGAGACTTCATTTCCTCTGGGTGTTTGTACAGACGCTGGGCTCCATGTTGCCAAATGATGAATATGGTGCCTGATGTCCGGATGGCAGATGCTGGACGTGTAACTCAAGCTCAAATACTGATTCTCTTCAAGCAGTAAACTCAAGCAGCCAAGACTCACTTTTGGATTTCAGGTTTTGTTTGTTTACTGTTTTCTGTTTCCGTATTTCCTTTGCTGTTAGTTTATTAGCCTATGAAGGAAAATGAGATGGCATCAAAACAGAATGTTATCAGATACAGTTTAATGAGTAAACAGGCATGACTGTGAATGAATAAGAAATATGGTTCAGCAAAGGCGTGCCACCTTTCAAATCAATTACTTTATTAGTAAAGTCATTGCTCTTCCCCCCCCCACCCCGCAACATACAACGTACATAAAAGACTGCTTAAAATCAATTTGATGTAATTCACCTCTGGAGCCTTTGCATTCCATTTCATTTCAGTTTCTTGTTGTTTATATCAAATTTAATATGTAATGTTTTCTCCCATAATTCCTTCATTTGCACTTTTGAAATGCTCTGAATATAACACAATGAGAACGTCCATCAGATAAAAAGCTGAGTGAATGAAATATTTATCACAGTCCCATAAAATTCTCATTTCACCCAACTTGGTCTAGATGTAAAAGTGAAAAAAAAGATGTTAATATGGCTTCCTTAACTTGTCAGATGCATTCAAATTGTTCCCGAAAGGTTCACCAGGCACTGGTTCTCGCATAGCTTCAGTTCTCCTATGTGGCAGGTCTGTGACTGGGAATAGTCCACATGGGATGAGCCAAATGGCAATGTTCAATCCTCTGGAGCAGCGTCGCACAATTCCCTGCCTCGCAATCCCGGTTATGGTTTATTCAGTGCCACCCTTTTTACTCCTGCGCTTGACCCAATCAGAAACATACTTAAGCCTCCATTTATTGTTGATTTGTTTGTACACAGCCACATTTGAAACAGGAGGAAAACATTGAAAAGCAATTAATACACCAAAATGCGGCTGGAAATGGGGTCTCTTAGGGGAACGGCGTCACGCTCAGAGCTGCTTCAAACGGCCACAAACACGAAAAAAGCAGCTTTTAGCGAGACTCGCGCCTGTCCCAGCAGACGCTTTGACTGACAGGGAGGCGAGGCCAAACAAAGGCAGTTTACGATCAGCATAATCAATGTGACATTAGCGCGCACATAATGGACAAGAGGGGAAGTGGGCGGTCGAGCGTGTGCTTAATAAAATTCCAACTGGCAACTTGCTCCATGATGATTACTGTTTCCGGAGCTTTTAGGAAGCTTTCGTCCGCACCTTTTTTCCCTTCAAGAAGGACTTAACGTGATCACAAGATCTCCGTAGCACCCACTTTAAAAGCTATCAAGCGGGAACCTAAATTCTCAGTTGACATCCTTCTTTTGTGCGCTTAGCGCGGCCTTAAGACACTCGTCTCACTCTTTCTCTGTTATTCACAATTAATCATAAAATGGTAAACCTTAAAGCGAGATTAAAGGTATCACATGCCTGAAATGAGACGTACTTGAAAGGCAGAGAAAGGCAATAAAGTGTACTTCAAATAGCAAGAGTGGCCATATAATGTTTTTAGAAATTGTTGGGTTTTCCAAGGTTCTGTCACATCTACCGGTCGCCACAAAGCAATGCGTGAGCGCTCATGGAGATGAGACCCACATGTACACTACTCAACTGTTCTTTCAAAGTATCTGAAAACATAATAATGCCCAATTTATTGTGTCATTGTCGCCATTTCAGGCGACTCACACTGGATGACAGTGGACCTCGTTGATGTTGAAAGAGGATGGGAGATATACTGTATATTTTTGAAAATTAATGATTAACCCTTTTATTTTTATATTTCCTAAAGACTCGGGTAGAGACAAGGAAATTGTCCTTCAAATTCTCCTCGTTTCGAGGGTCAATCCACTGAGATGTTCAATTATAACAGTTCATTGTGAAATGGAGGTCTAAATCAATTTTGTGGAGTCTCTAGAGGAGAGGGGGCTTTTCAAAACACCCCAAGGTAAATGACAAATTTTACCTTCATTTCATGTAACAATGACAGTATGCAACAACATTCACAAAGACCCGTGCCAGCCTTGGTAAGAAAACCATAGTAACAGAGTAGAGGCAGAGCGAGGTTCACAGCATTTGAAAAGACAGACAGATGAAGTTTTATTACTTAGCAGATGAAATACATTCAGGCATAAAATGGGAATACATTTAGATCACTTTTGCGTTATTTAAAGCATTAGAGTAACAAGTGATGACCAAAGGATTTTTCCAAATATTCCAATATTGCAGAATTCAGATGAGCAACCCTCACTACAGACTGTCATCTCTTTCATTGTCTCTAGATTCACCTGTAGCGTCATAATAAATGTGTTTGCTGGTGAAATGGTCCAGAAACAGCTTCTGTGTTCCATCATCAGTTCACTAGGTGATATCGGAACCCATGCTGGAGTCATAGCAGAGGTCAGAGAGGTCATGGTCCTTCCTACAGCATCCAGGGACATGAGCTCAATGTTCAGGGGTGTCCTGGCCAACAGACAGGCAGTACTAAGCAGAGATGAATCAATTAAGGCACATCAAATCAAGAATTCATGCACTCCGAAGTGACAAATATCGGCTGGGACTGTCAAAGTCTGTCTCTCTGTCTGGTCTTGTCACTCTCTTTCAGTTATTACCCAACCCACTGAAACTTTGTCTGGGAAACAGTGTCAGAATGAGGCCAAGCTGACTGATTCAGTCTTGAGAGAGTTTATCATTAGTGGTGTCTACTACGTCAAGCATCACTTTAACTTAATAAAACCTCTGACCATAATAATTATTTTTTTTTGGTGCATAACTTGAAACCATGACGTGACATTAATGATCATAGCTGATGGAGGCATGCTTTTACTTTTTCGACCTTGCTCAGTATGAAACCACCTAGCCTATTAGCTGCAGCTCATCCAGAACGCTGCTGCCAGGATTCTGACTGGAACCAGAAAATCTGAGCATATCACACCAGTCCTCAGGTCGTTACACTGGCTTCCAGTTGTATTTAGAACTGAATTTAAAGTACTTTTACTCATTTATAAATCACTCAATGGCAGACCACTCAGATCATTAGGATCAAGTCAGTTAAAAATACCAAGAGTTCACACAAAACAAGGGGAATCCGCTTTTAGCTATTACGCTGCCCACAGTTGGAATCAGCTTCCAGAAGAGATCAAATGTGCTAAAACATTAGCTACATTTAAATCTAGACTCAAAACTCATCTGTTTAGCTGTGCATATACTGAATGAGCACTGTGCCACTCCCACATGATTGCTTTTTTTTTATTTTTAACTGTCTTAAATTTATTTTAAATCAATATTTAAATTTTTTTGTTAATTTAAAATTTATTTTAAATCAATTTTCCTTTTTTGTGATTGTTTTTATTATTGTTTTTATGATTATTCTACTTCCTTTTATGTAAAGCACTTTGAATTAACTTTGTGTATGAAATGTGCTGCATAAATAAACTTGCCTTTCCTAGCAATCACCAATAATTTCATAGCAACTGCACAGCCTAGTGGTTAGAGATCTGGGCTGGCAGCTGAGTCGTTGAAGGTTTAAACCTACGTGAGTTGTGTTCTCTTTCACTGTGTCTTCCTACTGTCACGTACATTTACCCGCACGCCACTTATATCAAGAAGGCTGCTTAAGATAGGAAAGTGTAACATGTACTCTTAACCTCTCTAGGTAATAGACTTTCTCCACACCTTTTCGTTAGTTTGTTTTTTCGATGCACATGTGCACTCTGCAAAAAGCTGTGGGAATGCCGGGAGCTTGTCTGCACGATAACATAAGCTGTAGAAATCCAGTTGTGTTAAACCACTTTCTCTTAATCACTTAAAAACAGCTTTTTCTTCAAGCCTGGAATAAGCCATTTTTGTAAGTATAAACTGCTACATTGTTCTGTGGTGACAGTGTGAAACACACACTACTGCAAAAAGTTCACTTTAAAAGAATGAACTTGTGTTCATATGATCATACGTTCATATGCATTTAGCAATATGTGGCATTTTTAGTATTTATTATGTGACTGTTTTCCACTCACAATTTAGCTCTTGGATCTACGAGTTTTGTTTAAAACTCTTAATCTTGCTTCATGTGCATCAAAATGTCTTTGATAAGACCTGCCTCTCTAATGTCACCACCGCACCCTCCTGGAGCATATGGAGCATCTGACCGCACCGGTTCTGTTTAAAATCCTTTCCCATCGCCATCCTGTCATTTCACTAAGTCTTGCCACAAACACATAGCAGCCACTTGATATGTTTGCATGGGGATTTAGGGATGAACATTATCGTGTTTTCAGAGCGAACATCTGGTGGGGGTAAAAGGTTACAGTAGAGATCCCAGCCCTTCACTGAATTCCTTCCATCAGATAAATCACCAACAAGTCACTGTGAACTGGGGGTTGAAGCAGAAACGTTAACTCAATCCTGTCTGAGGGCTGTGAACCCCCTTCCTCCCTCGAACCGCCTCTTCAAACACGATGGGCCATTAAACAGAGACCTGTAACCTCCATCCATTCAGAATGCAATCGCTAGCTATGCTTTTGTCGAGTTTCTATTTCTATAGTGCACATGGGCAACCTCACGGATGGGGTATTGTTCCTTCCAGAGGTCAGCGTTTCTACGGTCAACCCTCGCAGTTACGCTGCAGTAAAGATCCAGAACACTAATGTACATGAACACTTGCCATCAGGACAGTGCAAGGAACCGAGAGAAGACGTTCATCACGTAGAGACAGCAGCATGAGGCATGGGTGACTCAGATGGACGTCAGGGGCTATAAGCTTTACGAGTCCATGCTGCCGTTGTACACTGTCACCCAATATGCTGTCAGAGCCCTGAAGAACACTTCTTCTGGTGCCTTCCAAGCTAGTGTTTCTTCTTGCTTCTTGAGAGGAAAATGGCTTCAGCTGCCTCCTGTCTTCAGTTGTGGTGGAGAATTGCACGGAGGGTAACAGGAGCAGAAGTTGTTACGGCATGGTCAACGTGTCATTGTCGTGACTTTACGACACGAAAGGAAGTTTGCATCGACGCACGTGTGTCGTGCTCTGCTGTCGCCAGTGACCAGGAAGTATTTGACAGCTCCTGCAACCTGGCTAGTGCGAAGTTCTTCTTCTCTTTCCGTTAACGTGGGATTTTCATCAATCTGCTTCCTAATGTACATTTCCCCTAACACTGATTACAACTGTAAACTTTCCTTCGCTCCGTCTCCAACACATCCTCTTGCTCTCTCTCTTTTCCTCTCTCGGTTACATCCTTCATGTCCCTTTGGCAGCACGCACAGGCTTACTGAGTTTCAGCGGCTGTAAATTTGCTGTGTTTGTGCTCTCAGAGAGGTGGCGTTCTCAGTCATCGTGTATTGTTTCATGAAGCTCGGGGTTCAAATGTTGAGCAGTTTCACACCAGGGGGTCAGAAATTCCCCGTACTGTTTTCTCAGGGCCCTTTCTGCACAGCCTAACCATATAAAACACAAGTAAGAGCTCCATTTTTAGCAGTGCATTCTTCCCCTTGAGCTGCAGTCACAGCTGAAATGTCCTGGTCAAAAAACTGAATGGCAATAAAATATCATATGTATGCTGGTGATAGAAGAGACAGGCACTGACATGACATATTGCTTTTGGCGACATGTGCACATTGCAGAAAGCCAAACAGGTTTGTGTAAAATCTTTATTACACTGTCAACAACACATTAGAGATGAAGTAAAGGAAGAGGTGTTGCCTTATAACCAGAATTTTCCATTGCGATTTTTGATGTCCCTGCAAACCGCAGTGTTTTCTTGTTTACTTTGACTTGTATGAATGTGAAACTGTGGGTGTCCTGTACTGCTCTTGGAAGGCGGAGTTGAACGTCTTCCTGCTCCAACACACCTACCTATCCTGAAATTAGAAACTGAAGACCTCGATGAGCTTCTTCAGGTGTGTTTAATTAAGACTGAAGCTAAATTTTAATCTGCAGTAAGGGGAGCAGGATTGGGCAGCCCTGGATTCGGCAAAATCCTTTGCTGGCGCAATAATCAGATTCACTTATGACTCACAGCTATACAGTCTTGTTTCCCTAGAGCTGTCACATCTGTGTTACCGCTCGGACAGGTCTCACACATGCACTTACCCAGGTAACAAATTTAGGTAATAAAAACTTTGTGGAAACATTGTTTTGAAATGTTTATAAAACGTTGAGACGTCAAGTTTTTTTTTTGTGATTATAACATTATTATAACATTCTATTAACAAATGTCCAACTTTCTTAATGTGTTTAGAACATTACCTAAAGGAGAAGTTCACTTTCAGAACAAAAATTTACAGATAATGTATTCACGCCCTTTCTCATCCAAGATGTTCATGTCTTTCTTCAGTTTCTTTAATTTCTCTCCATATAGTGGATTTTTATGGTGCTCGCGAGTTTGAACTTCCAAAATGCAGTGTAAATGCAGCCTCAAAGGGCTCTAAATGTTCCCAGCCAAGGTCTTATCTAGCGAAGTGATTGGTTATTCTCTAAAGAAAATTACAATTTATATACTTTTCTTTAGCTTGTCTAGCTCTATGTGTATTCCAGTTCATGACAGTTACACTCTCAGAAAAAAAGGTACAGTTCTGTTGCTGGGGCGGTACCTTAAGGTACAAAAGTGAAAAGGTACATTTTTGTACCTTATACCCCTAAACAGTACATATTAGTAAACCTTAAAGGTACATTTTAGTACTTTGAAAGTACATATTGGTACCTTAAAAGTACATATTAGTACTTTAAAAGTACATATTTGTACCTTTTCACTTTGTACCTCCCCAGTGACAGAACTGTACCTTTTTTTCTGACGGTGTAGGGTATGCCGAAAAACTCCCCTCTCATTTTCTTCTCCAACTTCAAAATCATCCTACATTGCTGTTTTACCTTTATTTGTAAAGGGCATTTGATCTTTGCATGTTCACTTTGTAAACACTGGGTCAGTACGTCTGCAGCGATGTAGTACGATTTTGAAGTTGGAGAAGAAAATGAGGTGGGAGTTTTTCAACATACCCTAACTGTATTGAACCGGAATACACAGAGTTCATGCAGAGCTAGACAAGATGAGCATTTGAGGTGAAAAATAATCGTTTTACTAGATCCCTTCTTCCTCGGCTGGGATCGTTTAGATCCTGTTGAAGCTGCATTTTGGAAGTTCAAACTCACGGGCACCACAGAAGTCCACTATATGGAGACAAATCCTAAAATGATTTCCTCAAAAAAAAAAAAAAAAAAAAAAAAAAAAAAATATATATTTTTTTTTTTTTTTTTTGACTGAAGAAAGAAAGGCATGAACATCTTGGATGACAAGGGGGTGAGTAAATTATCTGTAAATTTTTGTTCTGGAAGTGAACTTCTCCTTTAAAGCTTAATAAAATGTTTCTTACAATTTATTTTCACTCAAAATAAATGTTATTTGAATGTTTGTTTTTAATATTCTATTTCTCTCAACATTATGAGAATGTTCATCAAGTACAAATAACATCATAGAGACATTTTTTAGAATGTTGTTTTAAGAACATAAAAATGTATATTAAATAATAAGGTTATAAGAATGTCCTATCAACATTACTTTAGGAATGTTTTGTTCTAACATTTATAGAGCTGTTGTGTTCTATATGTGAATGTTAGAACATTCCTTGTTAGCTTCTAATGACAAGATAATGTGATAAAATTTCTCATTTCACCCTTATTAATTCATGGATCATAACTGTGTCGTTCTCCAAATTGTGAAGATGCCATAAACAGCAGATCAGTAGGTGAGAAGCACACATAGAGGGACTGATAAATGTGTGGGCTTCTGCTCTGCTATGTGTGACGCTTGCGTTCATGGGACGGCTACAGTCCAGATGAATAAGGCACTCAGACCCCTGCCAGGAGTTTTCCCTGACCTGCTGTGCAGACAACATTCAGCACAAGTGATACTCTGTAGGACCAATCACTCAATCTCCATGGCAGACAGGAAATCTTAAGCCAGTCACGCTTCTGGGCCCCTCTGAATTTTTAAATTGGGAAGGTCAGCTCTGCGATTCCTTGGCCTCGTGCTGACTGTTGACATCCCTTTTTTTGCAACAAAAAGTATGCTTGATCATGGACTTCAGAACTGCTGGCTGTCAGACTTAAATGTATAGTGTTTGTATGCCAGGATGGGAAGGTTTCTGTAAATGCCATGCATGCCGTGGGCTGACGGATGGGGTTCCATGATCTGCTAGCCGTGTTTAAGACGGCTGAGACCAGAGACCAGGGCCAGAGGGTGACGGAAACGCCCAAGCAGATGGAAGTGGTCCGACAAATTACCCCCATTCCCTTCTATCCAGTGGGACCTTTGGACTTAATCCATGGACTTTCTTCGAGCGGGGTCATTTATTTTGGGGTGTCACTGACCAATCAATCAGTAGATTTTTGCTTAGGTCTGACCGTTACGCTGCAAAACACGCAAGGGGGCAAAGTTTCAGATTGTAGGAAGGATTATCAGTCTGGAACCGAAGACACTCCGTGACCCTGACGTGACCTGCTGTAGACTGACTCTGTTTGGGCTTTCTGGCTGCCAGGATGTTTGGCATTTCAATTTGCAGGCTAGTGCAACCTCATCTCACAGCTGAGCTGTTCCTTATTTTGAAGCTGGTTTACCTCTGTGCCTTCTGTCATGCAAAGAAAATGCACACTGAGTGATTATTCAGTGACGCTTGCTGTCATATTGTGACTGAATGAAGGTTTCCATTTGCAGCTGTGTTAGAGATGTGAGTAAGAAGGCTAATGTGTCATTATGACCGCTGAATGACAGTAATAAACAGCTGGTTTCTGCAGTGACGGATGCGACACGATGCTACGATGAAATGTCGACCAGACTACGCCACTGTCAGACTGAATAAAATATGCATCTGTTCAATAAATCATCTCTCTCTGACAAACCAAAATCTTTGTCTGAGAAAGTGATTCTTCAAGTGTGTTTTCTGCACATATCCATTCTTGCACTAGATTATGAATCTTTAGCCTTGGATTTGTTAAGCCTGTCTTTCTTTGCATAATAACTGATGACAGATGCTATAGTTTATAAATGACAATAATAACAATTAAGAAATAATGAGATAAGGACATTTTGCCTTTTTAAAAAAACAAACAAAAAAAAAAACAAAACAAAAAAAAACAAACAAACACAAACAAACAAAAAAAAACCTGTTTTGCTTTTTTTGTATTTGGTATTAAAGTCAGCATGAAACAGTATTTGTATCAGAGCTGATAGCCCTGTGAAGTTCTCTGTAAGACACATTGCTTCCTGGCCTTTCTATACTATACAGATCTGCAAAATTTGCAATTCAACTTCCATAATGTAACATATTTGGAAGTGGATATATTCATTGAAAAAAGGCTGGGGCACTGACGGCAGAGGCAGATTAACACATTTTGATTATGGAAACAAGCATTATGTATATATGTATTTATTTATTTATTCTTTAACTGGTGAATTACTTCCTATAAGTAAACAGCAACCTGTATTAATATGTTTGACAGGGGGAAAAAGGAAAATCAGCTAATCACAGAAAATGCTGATAAGAAACTACAGGGTTAAAACAACTTGCGTCAAGATTAAAAGTGAGTTCTGATCACATGTGTGGAGGCGAGGGGAGTTTCAGCGTCAATAGGGCAGTCAATCATTTTTTAATGCAGTTATGGATCTAATACATGCTAAAAGGCCACTGAAATATGAGACTCAAATTACAGCAAAACGTGGAATCAGAGGAGACAGGCAGCAGGTCACTGAAAATGTTTTAAATGACTCTTTCTTGACTTTCTTGACAGCTAAATCAAAAATGAGATCTTTTATGAGATATTGCTTAAGTCTTTTGCTTCTCACAGTTTACTCATGGAAAAAAAAAAAAAATAAATAACATGCTCACATTTGTCGCATGTTTCAGAAGAGTCTGAAGAACATCACACACTGTGCACCAAGTTGAACAAACATTACTAATACAACCATATACCACCGATATTGATTATTAATCAAATCATTCAAGCACTGAGTCATAAACAATCATTACTGTGCCTTTCAGCGAAGCGAATGCCAGACTTACTGATCCCATAATAAGATTCTGTAAGTCATTTTGGATAGAGGCATCCGGCACACAACTACTTCGAAAACAAATGATCTGGCCTTTGTGCATATTATAGGCCTACCTCTATTCTCTTACTGTACATCAACAGTTAAGTGCAGCTCTTATGCTTTCATCATCATTAGTGTTTTTCATGCAGTTTCATTCTCATTCATCTACAACATTACATACAACATCATCACATTACATAAGCTATCATATTTGAAATTCTATAGCATGGTTTCTTTACACAGTTATTTAACAGAGGAAAATGTGGCATATGGATACATTTGTTACACAAGAAAGTATTTATCTTACACTAAACTTTATTTACTTAATACTCTTGTAGTATGTTGCATATACAATGCTACGCATTAAAGATTGAGGATGGTTTCTAGAGTGCTCTAGATGGTTGCTTGGTCTCTTGTGCCCTCGCGTCTCAGTGACCTTTTGGTCTGTAGATGTGTCTTGGGTTCCTCCTTCAATGTGTGTCTGAGATTTTTACACCTGCTTTCTGGTCCAGGAGGTAAAAACGGTCTGATCATTCAGTGCAGTATCAGCACACTCTCCTCAACAACCTGAGCAATCATTCATGTCTGAAGAACTCTTAACGGTATGGTGTCTAAGCACAAGCGCTAATAAAGGTCTTTTAGGGAATGGCGCGACTGCCGTAGTGTAGGAACAGCAGGATTTATTGTTGGTTGTGTGTCAGGCTGCACAATATGCATGTCTGTCGGAGTGATGTTCGGTGTGTCCTGAGACGCTGCGGTCGTCTCCGTCCTCACCTGTGTCACACATGCCCAGCAGTGTCATCAAACACCAGTCGTGTGCGGCCGTGGCATCTCCTCACCTGTGGCGGCTCCCCCTACCCCTCCCCCTGCTGCTCCCCAGGACACCTGTCACTCACCTGTCACTCACCTGTCACCTCTCTCATCAGCCACACATGGCTCTGCCCTGCAGATGTTGCAGCTCATCAGAGTCAATCACATGTGACTGCCTGCATGTGTGTGTGTGAGAGAGAGACTGTTTAGGGCTGCTAACACAGTTAAAGATGTGCAAATAACAGAGGTGTGACCAACTCATTGTTTTGCAAGTGACTAGCCTCATGTCTTTGCATTCAAGTCTTAAAACAGGACTCTTTGCCCAAATTACTGCCAGAGTATTATTTGCTAGAACACATTTATACTAATTTATATCACAAAAGCCTTAATTGCACACCCGTATTTTTTTCTGTCCTAATTGAACTATGGCCTAAACCTGGGTTAGTCTAAGTCCTGTCTGTGAATCGGGACCCATGTTGTCCTAATTCTTGTCACCGGTGGCGCTGTCTTCAGAAAACAAGAGGTGTACTGGTCTGGCATGATCTCCTCTAACAGCTAATTAAAATGTGTGCATATTTACATCTTTCCACTGGGGTTGGACCTTGAGCTGTGGAATCTGTGAATAGTTGTGGAAGCTCTGTCCACCAACATCGTGGCTTTTTTTTTTTTTTTTTGAGTTTTGCAACGACTCAGGCCTGGTTCAGAAAAAGGATTTTGTCAGCTTGATTCAGTTTGGGCACCGGCTCCAGTCCCTATTAAAGCAGTTGTATTAAGAAGATTTGAGTTGATATTGATTTTATTTATTTACGCTGCAAATTGAAAGGTTTTACGCAATTAGTGAATGACATTCATTTAAAAAATATTTTAATTTCCTAAAATGGGAAACATTTTAGGCAATTTGATGTCTTTGTATATATGTGTCTTTTGACTCAGTACACTATACAAACAATAACAATATTAATATAATAAAAGTAACGTTATTAAGCATAAAAAAAGAGTATACAACTGCACCTGTTTCCAAAAATGTAAAATCATAAAACACTTGTAAATAAAAGTTTTATAATTTTAGTGTACTATATGTACTATTAACATATTTACTGACATATCGCTTGAGACTTACTGATATTACAATTACACAAAAAACAATTATACAAAAAACAAACAAACAAAAAACAAAACAAAGAAACAACAACAACTTGTAATTAAACTTTATTTGGAGTACTACTTGTGCACAATGCACATTTCTCAATATTAACCCTAAAATATGTTTTAATGTCACTATTAATGAGGATTGTATGGTCTTTAAATGATATTGGTCTATAAATGCAAAATATTTAAAGCGTATCTAAAGTATACTTGCAATACTTCCACTTTAGCGCAGTCAAATATACTTAAGTATATCTTAAGTATATACTATAGATGGACTTCAGCAGTACTTCCACACAGTAAAAGTGCATTAAGTACAAAATTAGTAGTTTCAATTTAGCAGATTTTATACCAGTTTAGTATACTAAAATATGATTACAGAGTATTTTATTAAGTACATAGTATGTAAATTTATTTGTTGTGTATTTAGCATGAAATAAATGTATTGTTTAAACACATTTTAGTATATTTATTTTTCACTAGGGTAATTATATAGACTTGTAATATTCTGTTATTTTAATTGGATGAAATCAGGAAAATACACTGTCTTGAACATCTCTGCAGACCAAGAAAAAATAACATATATTATATTAAGATTCTTCTGTTTCTGAATAAAACAGTAAGTAACGCAACTGAAAATTAATAAAAAGGCATCTGAGCATGAGCCAAACAAAAGAGATCTGGGACGTTTGCTCTGAATGGCTGTTGTTGTATTCTAGTATCACTGATCTCAAACTTCATGAGTATTATTAGAGCCTTCTGAAATATCAAATAAAAGACAAATAAAGATCAGTAGCACAGCAGCAACACTGCAGGCGTGTGCTGTATGACCGGCCTGGTGACTGCAGATAAACCCGGACTATATCACATAACTGGAAAATTTAAGGAGACAAAGAGTAAGGCTGAAGTCCTCATGAAAGGCCTGCAGGCGCTGCCCCAACCTTGCGCAGATCAGCTTGACTTTATTGCCACGCGGCATATGGTCGAAGACAAACTGTCAGTGGCGGTGCACTCCACGCCAGCAGATGACAGAGCAGAGGCATGTTTGCGTGGCATCAGGCTGATTTGGGGGGAAACGCGCGAGCGCCGGGGCAGAAGGGCCTGTGTGTCCACGGGAGGAGGGGCGGCTTGAGACAGCGTGTTGCTGCGGGGGACAGAGTGGCCCACAGTGACCGAATGCGGCAAATTGATCAAATTGTAGGAAGCAAGACTTCTTGCCAATTATGTGGGTCATGTCAGCGTCTCCCGGGTCTTTCTTGGGCCCAGTGTGTGAGTGAATGTGCGCACCGTGTGTGTTTAATGTATTTAATGGATTGTATGTCTACATTCACTGACAGCAAACTGACACGCATACTGGTACTGGAAAACATATACATTCCTGCAGCTCTAGTAATAGAAAATCAACTGGGTTTACATCTTTTAATAAGGTTTTTTCTTAGTCTTTAGAAATGTACAAAGTTCATGAATTCAGCTGCTGTGGCTCAGTATTTTCCAGCATGTTTGTAGGCTTAGAAAGCTGTTGCCGTTTACAGGTCTCGCGTAACCGGACCTTCACACTGACGGCAGAAGGTCTGGGAACCTTGGCCGCTTTGAATGGCCAAGGCCCGCCCAAAACGCCATATGACTGACAGGGAAAGCAACCAATCATGTTTCGTTTTGTGCCGCATGGAAATGTCCCCACAATAGCAGACAGGTTTGTAAAATTCTTGGACATATATTAAAAAAGATTCTATGCCGTGAACTTTAAATGTTTTACATACTTTTTAAAACCAGTGTTTAGTTGATCCTGATAAGCGCTCACTGTCACAGTTGTAAACATAACAAATTTCTTTGTAAATAAGGAGGAAAACTCAAGAACACAACACCCACATCTTCCGGAAATCCTGTATAATTTAACCAATCCAATGCAACTTTGAAACTCCTCAAGTGTTTCCAATTTTGTGTGCAATACGCATCAGACGTTCAGCCAGTGGTCTGTGGGTGTGATGTCTGAGGCTGAGACTAGCCGTTTACTAACCCTCATGACTTTTCTAACCAGTATAACTGAATTTCTTGTGCTGAAAACAATATTGAAGAATATTACAGTGACCATGACAGGAAACTAAAAATAAATAAATAAATGAATAAATAAATAGAGACAGACTAATTCTAATCATCTTGATATTTCTTACAGTCACTACAACATACAGCATATGATCTCTATCGTCAGTGACATTTTTGCCCAGAACACACCAGAACAAAAAACAATTAATGTCTTAGGGCTTCAGTCCAATTAAAGTCATTGTTTTCATAGTCTAAGTCCTGGCATAAGTCCTCAAATTTGTGATTTCAATCCAGCAGGTCATGCAATCTGAGTACATCTGAATAATAATATCTCAAAGGTGAGTTTGCTTGGCTTTAAATATTGAATTTATAGACTTGTTAATCACAGACTGGACAATAAAACACTGCGTATTGTTACATTAGTGAGAATAACACACACACACACACACACACACACACACACACACACACAAAACACTAAAAAACAGGCAAATGACAGAGCTCAGAGGTTCCTGTTTCGTAACTCAGTAGATTTCATGGAGTCCTCTACTGAAGTATCAAGTATGTCTGAGATGTTTCTCTTAAAATGGACATAGATTAATCAACAGTTGATAACAGTAGATTAACAAGCAATAATATAAATGTAGATAGCGCCTCAGATCATTTGATCTTGGACTGTTTGAGTTCTGGTTTCTCAGTGAATATCACTGTCACCTCACAGCAAGAGGGTCCCCAAAATGACAAGTTGGAAATGTGTTAAAGTTGAAAGAATCTGTTGTATCTTACATTTAGTACAACATGCATATGTAGCATTTATATAACATGCGTACAGCATATAATCTCTATCCTCAGTTTTGATGATGCCATTTTCACAGCTAAGAGGGAGCTTTCTCACAATGTTTAAGAAAATGTTAAGAAAAACATTCTTAAAGTATTGTTTATAGAATACTCTTACAACTTTATTAATATTTAATGTACATTTCCACAACATTGAAAAACTTTCTTAGAACAACATTCTTGTGAATGACCTTAAGATGTTAGCTGTATTTGATGAACATTATTTTATAACCTTTAAATAATGTTATAATCTTTACAAGGAAACTGCACATTTCATATTTTTTTTACCATATTAAAAATATACTGTCAAATAACATTTTATTTTGGGTGAAAAAAAGTTAGTAGATGTTCCAAGAAACACTTTTGTAACATTTATGTGATGTCATATTCCCACAATGTTTTTACAACCTAAAAAAATTTGTTACGTGGGATGGTTGTGTTGTAAACGCGGCGTGTGTGGCCCGTGTCACCGCTCACCGTACGCCAGTGACAGGTCAGACAGATCAAACGGTTGCAGCAGTTCAGGAGTATAAAACTTCACCCCGAGACCTTCACGTCGTACAGCGCTGTAGATCACACGAAAGCACGCGCATCGCTGAGCTCTTTCATGTTGCTCAGGAACATTTTCATGCTTCTCAAGGTCTTTACCTGTTTCTTTACTGAGAAATTGCAGGAAAGTATTTAGTAACTGGTTTGTTTTCTCAGATGAAGTATATTAGGCAGGTTTCATAATGAACCTCTGCAGGTGTGTTTCAGGTGTGTTCCTGACCTGAGGCAAAGAGGAGGCTATCAATGGATGTGTTGGATGCATTGCTGTAATGCGATTGTCCGCTGCCCCTGGTCACTGCATTACCATGGATCTGTTGTATCGTCTCACTCCAGGAGGAACAGCATTGATTTAATAAAGCTTCAGCAAATGAATTCCACTCCTCAGGCTCCTCTGATTTCAGACAGAGAGAATGCGAGTACATGATACCTGAATATGGTGCGTATAAAAAAACTGCATTGCAGTTTTAAAAAATACTCACCAGAATATATCATCTAAAACATGAGATTAGGGGCCAGATATATTAAACAGGGCAAATCAGCATGATAATGCAATCCTGTGAGTGACTGATCTACTGACAATGTGCAAATTAAAGAACACAAATGCAGATAATTTCCATGATGCCTGACGCAATCTACCAAAAGCAGTGCAAATTAGTGGAGGGTCACAAACAAGCACAACCGACAATAATCAGGTGCATGACATACTTTTAACAACACATCCATAAAATGGGTTCAAGCATGCTTTTTTGAGGTATTAAATAATGGTACAAATACCAGTAAACTGATTAATGCAAACCTTAGTAAATCACCTTGCATGATTCATTAAAATACTCTCATAAATGTTGTGTTTCAAAGGAAAATTCTTAGAAAAAATAACTACGTCCATAACTTTTCATTACTAATTTTTGACTGTGTGCCTTTAGTAAATCTTGACAGTAGTTTTTTTTAACACCAAAAGAGGTTTTGTGCTGCTCAAGCTGTTAGTAAATATGGCCCTAGATATGTGTCTAGGTATTACCACATGGTTATATTTTGGTGAATTCCCAGTACAAGTAACTACATTGTTACTATGTTAAATCTACACAAATTCCAACAAAAAGAAATTAATCTACACCTTCTGCCACAGAAAGTGTTCAGTCTCATTGGTTTTGGTTCTCATGTTCTCGTGTCGGGACCTCCCGGTGCGTTAAGTAAGCTAACTTCCCCTGCTGCTCTTGTGTGGCCCAGACTGCCGTGTGCTGTGACTGTGGTCTGTTGTTACGAGCTGTACGCTGTTACCTGCTCTCACACCTCGTCAACTTCCAGAGGTACGTCTGGCAAACGGCGTGTCTGGATAAAGGAACTCGCGGCCCTCAACCTGACAGCTACGCCATGAAAAGCTTTCTGTATGCTTTGATTTAGTGCCTGAAAGAACCCAAGCCAGCACCCAAACTGGAAAGGGGCAGATGCGTCAGGGGCAGATGATCGAGTCCTAGAGAACACGCGCTACCTCCTAACCACCCGACAGCTCTCGCTCTGAAACTCTTTAAAAGCTCAGGCTGCGTAATTATCTTTTATGATCTGCCAGGGAGCTCTGGCAGTGGTGGCGGGCAGAGATGGCCGATGCTGAGAGAGCCTCCGTTGACAGGCTCTGCTGAAATGACCAGGGCTTGGGAAATTGCAGCTCTCAGCTCTTTTACAGTGGCACTTCTTTCAGCCACGTTTGGCAGGCAGTGAACTGCACATAAAGCATGTGATTGTGGCAGGCCGATCACTTGGGGAAGAGTTGTAGCTTGGTTTTCATTGCTTGTGGGAGGTCTTGTCTTTAGCTATGATTGGAGGGGTGGACAGAATTTTAACGATAAATCAGCAACGTCAATATAATGGACAAATCTCTTCTAACGGTTATGTCAGGGCAGGAACGGGAGGGTCTGAACTGAAGTGTAGAGATCAATGCATCAGGACAGCCTGCTTGACTCATCCCATTAGAATAGAAGAGCAGAGCAAAGCCGAGAGCCATCAGGAAGATTGAACAAGAGCATGCTGACCAAACACTGCTATGACTTCTAACCAAACGAGTCAAATTCATGCTAATTTAATGAGATCACACTATTTTCATTTGACATATTCTGTGAATGTTCACTGAACATAATTAACTTATGTTGACCTGACCAATGCTGTTGCTGTTCAGACTGGTGCCCTTGTGCAGAGTTAAATGAGTTTTCTGCATTTTTATGAAAATACCTGTTAGAGTTTAAATATAAAAATGTTTAGTTATTTTGAACATTTAAAAGAGATAAAATTATGTTTTTTTTTTTTTTTGGTTACCTTTGTGGTGAAGAGGGCAGCATGTGCTTAGGCTGTTAAGTAGCTATCATACACACATACATTTTCCATGATCATTTGATTACGAAGAGTATAAACGACGTCCATATGGACTGTGAAAATCATGCACCAACTCTCAAACTTATGAACTGATAATGAACACAACACGTTCACATACTTAGTACAACTTTTGTACCATGCAAGTAATCAAGTAAAAATGCTTTAATAACTGGTAATAACACAGTTACAACTCATTGAAAACAACATCATTTTAGCTCATGTAGCTATAGCCTAACCACAAGGTCTACGCTTCACCATAATGGTAACTTCAAAAATCAACATAAACATAAACTCTTTTAAATGTCAAAAATAACTGAACAACAGTTTTAATAGGTCTTTCCCTTTACTAAAAAACACATTAAAAAGCATTTAAATTCAACATTTATTCTCCTGATCTCTCCCTATGCAAAGCATGCTGGAAACTAGAAATCCATTGCCCAGTTTCAGTCAATGCAACGCAAATTATTCATTTACCCCCAACACAAATGGTTTAAGTTAACTTAACATTTTACAAATATAATTTCAGTTAACATAATAAAATTGAGTGCAAATGACAACTGAGTAAAAAACTAAAGATTTATGTTGTTTTAGCTTATTTTATTTAAGTAAACTGAGCAAACATCTAAAGTCACTTTGAGTGTTAGTTGGTAGAGTGTCTAATGTGGACTATCAAAATAAATTGTAACCAAATTTGTGTCTGCAAGTAAGAGTTTGTTCGGATACATTTTTATTATGCAAGTCTTGTACCATTTCCAAACAGGGGTTCCCAAACATTGCTCAGACCAAACAGTGAAATGAATTAAATGAAATGAGTTGATTTCACTCAAATAATAATGAAAGCTTATTGGACTTAATTTAAATACGTTCTGTAAACTCAAAATGTCTTGTAGTAAGCTGAACTTAAAATGATTGAGTTTTCTAGTTCCCAGCATGCTTTGCATCAGACGACAAGGAAAATAAATATTGAAATTAGGTTTTATGTCATGTGTTTTTGCACAAGATTAACATAGCGAGACAAGTTAGTACTTAAAAGTAGTGTTATGTTAGGATTTACATAGGTTTCTGTTATATTGGTTTTGTAGTGCTACCATTGTGGTGAAGAGTAGAGCCTGTGGTTAGGTTGAGAATGGAGAGCAAAACTTAAGGGTTATATATGCTGCATGTTGTTTGATTATTTACATGCAAGTGTATAGGAGAGTCTTTGTAATAACAACATTAGTATGTAGTAATGTGCTGTTGCTAACTAGCACTTCACTGTAAAGATTTGAATGACTATGATGTTTATGGAAGCAAGTTGTATATAATTATCATTGTGATGAGTGGGTTAGGACCATGGAAGCACGGCTTGGCTCCCATGGTTTTCAGTCCCACCTTGTCATAACATTTTTAAGTTCTATTAGCTTTAAAGTTTAAAGTTAAAGAGTTTGTTAAACGTTTTAAGACGATGAGTTTCCCTTAAAATATTTTGCCAGCCTTCTAAACGATTTCTCAATTTCTGAGATGCTAAACTCAAATATTGATTTTTACATGACGGAAATGCTCAGATGCCATATATATGTATCTGATTTCACCGCCTCTGACAAGCAGGACTACAGACTGGTTTTGTGTGCTTCTCGGAGGCCGGTTGTTGGCGTCCTGAGGCGGACCCGTCAGTCAGCCTGCAGAAACCGGTTCCTGTCCCTGCAGCCTGTCGCTCTCCGATTTCATCTGCCCAGCACGCAGGAGACATCTACCAAGAAAGCCCAAACAAGCTTTGAGTACAAGAATATGGAAACTGACAGAAATAAATGTGAGCTTGGGGAAATAACAGCACAAATAGGTCTAAGAGGAACTGGCCGCCCCCTGCCGCGGCCAGCTGAAGTGATCGTGCTGGCATGGTGGCCAGAGGCCGTTCGGGCGAGATCTCTACCTCTGCGCACACGCTGGTGCCGCCGCTGAACGCCTGTGACACAAGGACAGTGGACGGCAGGGTCCGTGTGTGTCTGCTTGCCACAACCGCTTAAGTCGAGTGGAGAGTGAGCGTGGGATTGGATGGGAGGGGCTGTCAATCAGGGCAGATGAGCATCTCCAGTGGGCAATAATGCGACTAAAGATGTCTGATAGGGTCAGTCACAGGACATTGAGCATATATTCTGTGGAATCATTTTTATCTTGCAGTTCAATTGAAAATAAGAATTCAATCTGAAATATAAGTTGGATTTTAAATGTTGTAGTTTTCAATTACTAGTAAGTTTCTAGTAAAATTACTAGTAAATTTAACAAAAAATTAACCCTTGTATGGGTTTCATATTTTTGTTATTCAGCCAGCGTGCATGGGTCTGGTGGACCCGCTGTATTTTTGGGTTTTTAATTCAACACAATTAAAAACAAATATGTTAAAATACTTTTATTAGACCCGAACACCCTGTATGTAATATAATGTGTGTGTGCGTGGAGGGGGGAGGGGGGTGGTACAGTGTGTGGTCATTGAAAATTTGTTCTGACGTATGTTCTTCACAGAAAATGAGCCAAGGCCAGTGAATATGAGCTTGAAATAATAATTAATCGTATCATTTTTCTTTCGACAAAAAGTCCCACAAACCCAAACACCATACAAAAAACAAAAACACACAATAATATTTGTTTCATTTACAACTTAGATTTATTTTTTTTTTTTACAGTGTTGGCACAATTAGCCAGAAATAATGATGTAAAAACATTTGATCACATGTAATCCTGTGAGCATGGCCAGTTCGATTCAATTTCACACTCATCAAGCCCTGTTACATATTTATGATCCTGCTGAGCTTGCACTAAATTCAATTCAAGAGTATTTAGTTGTCACTTAGGATAACTGCAGAAGCTTGTATATAAATTAATGCAAGAAAAATGCTAAAAATACTTCAAAAGCAGAATGCATTAGTAGTCAGCAAGAATGACACCGTGCAAAGAGCTTCTTTTGTTCTGTAATGTGTATGGCCTTCACCTCCTGTCAGCCTCGTCTCTTCAGTGCCGTTTAACTCTCTTCTGCTTTGGGAGCGCGGGAGAGAAGTGATATAAGAGTGTCGAGTGCTGAGGATCGGACGAGAGGATGGAATTTAGGCTTCTAATGCGTTCTTTTGGCTGCATCCCATTCACGCCTTCCTGTGACACAGGAGGGGCACTAAAACATGGAGCGCTGCCTCAGCCACCGGGATGTAGGAAACCGCCTCTGATTTATGCCCAAAGCCATCAGTGTCACTGGACTCAGCTTGTCAGTCTGAGAGAGCATCAAAGCGTGCGCTTGGGAAGACTTGTCACAAACAGTAATGGATATCATTTCAAATATGTAGGGCCTCCGCTGTCTTAAAGCCAACCTCGGCGGTGTACGCCGACCCCTGCGCCCCTGCCCAGATAGGTGGAATGGGCTCAACTGTGGGGTTAACTCTTCTAATCAAGTTTTCGAATGAATTGTTTGCTACACGTGGCTATTCTGATGGAAACACCATGCATGTTTCGATGCTGGTAAGTATCTCCTGCCATGCTGAAAATTCTGCATGTCTGTCAAAGTACATGAAGTCAGGAAAAGTCAGGTGCTGTGACCTGCTTTAAATAAATGCATAAAAACAATAAACGATCACATCGTGAGGTGTAACTTTAACAGTCCTTTTGAGACTTCGATTTTTTTAATGGACACCAAAAACCCACAGGCTGATGTGATAATTCTGACATCCAAAATGTCACTTCAGATTAGTCACAGAACATTTCTTTCCCCCTTCAAGTGTGTTTTCATGTCAGCGTGCTTTAAACAAAGGCTGTGTTTCCTCATGCCCGCTGGCTTTTTGGCTTCAAGTGTAATTCTGGGCAAAAATCAAAGCTCTTGTAACCTCTGACTAATTATAGTGTCAGTGTCATAGTCTTGCTGTAACTGTCACATAAACACTCACGCTTATTTCTGTTATATGTTTTGTCTGGGACTACACTGTTGGGTGTGTACTTCAAAGATGACCTTGGAGCGACCCTTGCCCTAGGTCTTGCTTTGAACTCGACTAGGTATTGTGCTATTTCTACATATGTTACTGTACAACAACAGTAATTCATTCTTGCCATTAATAGCGCTCAAGGACTTTGCAGATTGCAAGAACTTCCAACCAGCATTGAGCACACCTTTTTTCAGGTATATTCGTGCTGTACTGTTTTTGGACATGGAAACGCTTGGCTTTTGGATGTTTCTCTTTTTGTCCCTGCCTTTCGCTGCAGAGAATGTCGTCTAATCTTCTCCTGATGAAGCAGACAGCGCCACATGGTGATAATGACCTGCTACATGCCCCAAACTCTGTGATTTACACCCGTCATATTACTGCAGCGCAACCCTGTAGTAACACAGCTGGTCACCGAACGTGCTCAGAGAATGGCATTTTACAGATCTTTTGTAGTATCAATCTCAAGTATACAGTATAGGCTTTCTTTTCTCACACAATTCAAAACAGCAAACAGAAACATCCTGGATATCAGATTGAAGTTTAATCTAAAAGTTGACCATCCCACCAATACAGATGATGCTTCACATACATAAAGGCCACATTAGGGAAATTTAGAAAGAAGGATGCCACTAATTGCTGTGTACATACTGGCCACTTGGATCATGTTATTATGAGTGGAATGTTGCTATGACAGCTGAGAATAGAAGCTACTGCATTCAAATGGAAATTGAGTTTTTCAGTGAATGGTCAATCCATTCACTCAAGGACTGTGCAGACAGAAAGCTGTTTTGCTGTTTTTTTCATCGTCAATATTAATTGATTTATGCTGACATGCATTGTTAGATCTCATGGTTCGGAGCATATGCATTTCAGTCCTATAAAAATGTTGAGTTTCTCTAAAGCCATTAGCACAAGAGCCTTCCTTTTTAAGGACTACGGACACACTGCACCCTGGAATATAGCATGTTCTGCTTCGGTAACAAACAATTTGTCTAAAAATACCTTTGTCATCTATTATCGCTACTCTAATAAAGGCAGTATTATGACTTCAGGCTTCGTCTAATCTCAGTAAAGCTTCACTACTGTGAAAGATTTGATCGTTGGACAAAGAAGACTGGAAAGAGGTCAGAGGGACAGAGAAGAGAGAGAGAGAGAGAGAGAGCGAGAGAGAGAGAGAGATCGCTGGTTGACAGAAACGCTTACGATGCATTGCCACTTCTCTCTCCTCCCTTCTTCCTCGCCTCCATCCTTTCTCTCTCATGCTCTTGTCAGCTAATTATCCAGAATTAGTATCTTCTTTCACACCAGTGGTGTCATTCTGCCTTAGCCTGATTTGTCCGCTCGTGTGACTGGGTGCTAAACTTGTGACAACTGACGAGCTTGAAGCAGGCAGATATTAATTGCTAGTGAAAAGCTGACAGGTCTGACGTCGCAAAAAACAACCCTCAACCCGCGCTGGTACTGCAGATACAACCGGAATGGGCTTCAGATGAGTGTGTGGCTCCAGGGATACAGGGTTTGGAGCAGAATGCTTCACATCTTCTGAGACACTGAGGTTCACTCACACAGTTCCTCAAGGAGTGCATAGAGGAACAGCACGTCAGCTGCGGTTGACCTCATCAAGCTGAGGGAGTGGCCTGATTCCGAACATGCAGGTTAATTGTTTACTTGTCAGTTGAAATTATGAGGGTAAGAATGAACAGGAAACTGCATGTGTGAATGGAAGGTCACGTTTGCTCTCAGGAGGGGCATTCTGGTCCATTAATCACTGTAACATAAAGATGGCACCAAATAAAAACAGCAGGTGGAGTGAGCAGGGGTCGTTTCTGCCACACAAGTTCAAACGCCACTGAATTTAGTGATGGTGAACTGGTGAAGTCTCCCTAGAGAGGTTGGATGATGAGGATGATGTGTGCATTTTCAAACTGTTGACAAAACATTTCTTGACAACATGTATTCTGGGTCTGGTCAAGGTCTCGATGTCTGAACTATTCTTGGTCTGTGTCCTCATTCTCCTCCAAACCCATTTACGGTCTATAGAATAAATGAGGCAGCACAGACATGAAGTTCAGAATTCTGAGCTCTTACGTTATTAATGTTCGCTCCACCGGGACCGAAAGCCCCAATTGCCTTTTGAGGGTGGACTCCAAATGAAAGACAAGTCCAACGGCCAGGCTTCCTCTATTCTTCTTTTCAACAAGACTCGGATGAAAACAAGAGAGCTTTACACAGCCTGTCCTTCACCTCCCTTCCGGCCTCCAGCCACTTGTGTGTAGAAAGCCAATTTTGAAAAACTCGCTGGAGTGGTTGTTTTATCAACAAGCGGGCCCATTGCCTTCATCCTCCTTTTGATTGGTTCGGGGAGGAGAGAACGGGAAAACAAAACAACAAGGGGGAACTCCTAAGAAAGGAAGGAATCGTAAGGAGGAAGAGAAAGAGGCTGAAGAGACAGCTGTTGGGGAGGTTAGTTGGAGATTTCCAGCCATTAACTTCAGACTAAGCTGGCTCTCCCACTTGAGGGAAACAAGGGCTGGAGAAGGTACAGCCCCTGACATGAAAAGAAGCAGGAGCAGGCTTGATCTAGTGTGCCAAATGTTCAAAAGTGGGCCAACAATGATACAGAAAAGAGTGGCAGTCCGAGAAGGGCTCGTAGGGGCGTATAGGGGCGGAGGTGCTGTGGAGCGAAGGACGCTGGTGCAGGAGGCGTGGGGGTCTCTCTCTTTCAAAGGCACGATAAACAAGGAAATGAGTCAGTAATCATTTCCAGAAATTGCCTTCCCTCTTCCTCCAGTCCTCAGCAGACTCTCAGCCTCCATTCATTAGGGATTCTGGCCTGATTAAAGCGTTTCAGCATCAGAGGCTTTGGACTGGCCCAGACGCCACCACGGGGACGTTAGGCGCGCGGGCAGTGGAGGGTGCGTTCGAGACGCCGTCCCCACCTCCCACTTCACCCTGCGGAAGCCTCTTTACGTTGGATTCTTCATCACAGCTATTAGGCACAACCCGTCGTGTTGGTAATACGTCGCATGTCTCGGCCGCTCTACTGATGAAGCTCCTGATACAATAACTGTCTTTATTTGGCCTGAAATTGGATATTTTGACAAAAAGACGTTTTATTTTCCATTCAGATTTCTAAAGTCCAGATTTTAGTGCTGATTGCAACCCAACCCCTTCCACCCGCTGTAAATTAAAGAATCCATTTGTTCAGTTTAACGTCTTTAGTGAAGAGCAGTCCCATTCATCACTTTGATTCATTTTTTCTGCTGAGCCTGACTAGAGGAAATGTTCAGTGGGACTGTGGTGTTACTGCTCATTGGCGACACCAGAGACCCTCATAGAGCTCCACGCACAGACCCTCATTTCCTTCCTATGAGGTAATGAAGGGCTCTGGCAGTCAGCTTGATGTCATCCTTCCTGTTTCACAGAGCTGCTCAGTCTCAAATCATGTGCTGATAGAAGGGCAGCAGATCAGCCCTGCTTATAGTTACCCATTCACAATGCGCTCTTGATTGCATTTCAACAAAAATGAGGTTGTGCTGTATCCTCCACAACATGGAGTCATAGTTGACAAATTCATACATCATTCAAATATACAAAAATCATTTATTTATACACACACACACACACTACTCTGGTTTTGTACTGACAAACAATACAAATATTCGTTCAAAATTATTACCTAATAATGCATTACGTACTTGTTAATTTCAAACATGTATTGTAAGGTGTATTTAGAAGATTTATATGCTTTTAATTCATACAATGAAATTGAATGAGAAGATGATCACGTCATCAGATGAGGTTAAGTTTCATTTTGAAATATTCCTTCAAGGAAATTCTCAAAAATGTTTCCTTTGACCTTAGTGTTGAACAACTTGAAAGAACTTGAGCTTCATTCTACTCATCTTTCAGATGCAAACACTGAGATACATGTAATTTCGTTTGGCTCTTATATTACTCTAGATTTGATTTTTAACTGCAGCTCATCTTTCTCCTGAACTCTGCAGGTTCCATGTGGTTTGATGCTTCATGAGGCACATTCAGTCTGCTGAGATGTCAGGCTGTCTTGGGGGAGGTAAGAGTGAAGAAAAGGCTAGAAAGTCCACATTGTGGATTGTGGCCGTTTTTTATTTTTCCAGAGCAAGGAAGTGTTTGTGTTTTATTGGTTTCATATGACACGACAGGCACTTTTTAAGATGTTGTAGTCGCAATGGTAAAAGAGAAGTCTGCCCTCTCTTACATTAAGTGGCCCTGTGATCTTGTGCATATTTATAGGCGCTGTCTTGTGTCACATGGCTTCCATTTCTTCACTTGTCGGTGCCCCCCGTAGCCGTTTTTACAAGCAGACGACTGAAGAGGTCATAGGGTCTGCCCTTCACATGAGCCTCCTTCACCCGCTATTGACACCAGTGCGTTAATCTTCACTTTGCTCCACCATAAAGGAAAAATCATCACTTCCAAATTAAATATTTATATGAAGTTATGTGGTCTATGTTATTTATTTATTTATTTATTTTTTTTGGTAAGGGTATTTGATTGTTAAACATCCAGTATTAACATTTTGGAGTTTCAACATTTTAATTTACAGCCTTTAATAGCCTTATTTCCATATTAAGCAAAGATGGATGCAAACAAAAATGTTCAGTTCAGGGCTTTAAAAAAAAAAAAAAGAATGAAAAGTGTGTTGCCCTGATGTGTCAGTTTCTAGCAGCTAGATTCCAACATTTACCTGTCCATAAGAAATTAACGTGAGAGCCTCTCATCGCTGTCTCTATGGGTCTGAACTCGGCTGAAGTTTTAGTGGCACTAAAAAGGCACTGTTAAACACCATTTTAAAAGTTCCTAAAAGCATTTTTGCTCTCAGGGGTTGTGCCACTTTTAACTGTGATCAAGTTTCATTTGCAACATAAGTGCACCTGGTGGGAGGAATGAGCCGCTCGAGACGCTCCCACACACGGCACGTCGCTTGTAAAAGTGGAGAAGGGAAACCAATCAGATTTATTGGTTTCATTAAGGTGTGAGGTGTGTGTTTGACCTCCGGCTCTGCCATGATCTTGACCTAAGGAGGAACAGGTCATGTTTTACAACATCATGTTTTCAGATTTTGACATAGTCAAGCTTACATATACAGTAATATTATGACTGGATGTTCAAGTTTAGCCTGTTTACCAGCAACTGAAGTTTTGTCTTGCTAAATTGAAGTTAAATGCATGATAGTAGAGAAATCTTTCAAGTAGTTCAAACAGTGTAACATTTATGGATGTTCACTTATATTGAGTTATCTTTTTTTTTGTTAACTCAAACATTTGTGCATTAAACCTGTTGAATACTATTTTGTTGAATGACTGGTCAGTGATAGGCTCAGATATGCTGAGGACAAGATAAATGTGAACCAAATTCCAATGAGGAGACCTTACCTCTCACTTACATCTCATAAAAATAATTTTTATTAGCACTTTTTGCTTTTAATAGCCCTGTTTCAGAGAGCACAGAAGATTTGAGAGTGTTCAGAAAAATGCCTTCTGTGAAAAGAGTCCGGAGTTTCACAGAAGACAGATTGACGCTTTCTGATCAGAGCAGGAACGTAAACTACCAATGTATTCACTCCAGAGAGCTGACAGGAATTGTCCACTGAATGAGGATGTTCTTGTAATAATACAGCACAGCTGCTGAACAATATTTAATATCTATCACTGAAAAAGAGATTTTCTTGAGAGAGCTTCTGTAATGAACTACAAATACACCAGTAGTTGAACAAAATATTAAAATATTATATTAAGTTCGCTTTTTGATCAAAAGATTACCAAAAAAAAACTATCTATTGCTTGTAGAAGAGATCTACAGAGATTATGGTTGACATTAAACATGATGCACCTGAGTGAACTCCATTTCTCTAATTCACTGGAGTACAAACATTTCTGAAAAGAGACTTGGCGAGAAATGAGGAGCATCTCTAAAAACACAGTCATTTACTCTCCTGCGATGGACATTCTTGACTGGATTACATGAATGCTTTGATTGTTTGAGCTCACTATACAAACAAAGGGATCTGTTTGATGTAAGTCAATCAATGCTCCAATAAATCCAATCACGCCAGCGGGGGAGATCTGGCTGTTTATTTGTTTGGGGCCGCTTGATTATGATTATTTAATTCTCTGGAAAAGAGCCACATCTGGATGTACCCTGATGTCCACTAATCTGTGCTGATGAGATTTCCAAATATCAGTTCCATCTCACAAACATAATCATGTTATAACTTTTATCTGTGCTTCTGTCTTTTTTTTTTTTTTTTTAAATGCCCTTTAGTTGTTGTTTTTATTAATGTATGGTGTTGTTGTGTGTTACTGCTTTGTGGTATAATTTTAGGAATATTTAATCCATTCTAACAACATAGGTTAGGGTTAGGGTTCATTTAAAGTTTTAGTTTGTAGAATGAATTTAGGACATTACTTCTATAAAACTTGATCCTTGATAGGCACTGCATGGTGTCTAATGGGTAACGCTTTATTTTCATAGTCCATTTTAGACATTCTACTAACAGTAAGTAACTTTGCAACTGCATGTCAACTAGTCATAAGAGTATTAGTAGACTGTCAGCTTTAATATCTTCTAACACTCTTCTAAACTTTGCAACTATATGTCAACTTATTCTACTAACCCTAAACCTAACCTAACAGTCTGCTCTGAGAGTAGTTATAGTTGTAATCTGATGTAGTTGCAAATTAATGAGAAATAGTAGACATGTAGTTTCAAAGTTACTTATAGTTAGTAGAATGTCTAAAGTGGACTATCAAAATAAAGTGCAACTGTCTAATGTATGCATGACTCTTTAATTAGGGGGACATTTCTGTCTTCTGACAGAATAAAAGAAAACAATCATTCCAGTTTTAAAGAACAAATTTTTGCATTTTATATTATATTTTTATAGCTAAACACTGTATTTTTTATTTTTGAAATGTAAAATTTGCTCCCCACCACTTTTAAAATCCCTTCTATAATAAATACGTCAGGAAAATTCTACTTTGGTCATTTTCTTAAGAACTAGGAAAAGCATATTTGCGGGAAACATTGTATCATTAAACCACTCTAAAATTTTCCTTCTACTTCAAATTAAAATGTAATTTCAGTTGTTGGCTTAAGTATTATAAAATTGGCTGCAGAAGCTACTTCAACTTTATATTAAACTGACTTTAAAAAATTGAATTATTAAGTTGAATCTCATAATACTTAAAAAAATTGGTTAAATTAGTTTGATGAGTTACAGTAAAATCATGAAAGAAAAAAAAACGTGTTGCCATGATTTACTGATCATATATATTTTTAATTTTTTTAATACAGTGCAGATTGGTAACGACAGAATTTGTGACCATAATGGTAAATGGTGTTAATTTAGGGGAAAATAATAAGATTTTTTTTTTTTTTTTCCCATTAAACTTGTTGGCTTGCTAATGTGTTAGTTCAAGGTTTATCCAACTGTTTTCTTCAAAACCTGACAATTGTCACAAATCCACATCCACACTTGTGCCACATTAGATCTAAAAATGATCCACCTGAAGTTTGATAAAACTATGATCAGGTCATTATTCCAGGATATTTAATAAAATGGTAAAATAAAATGTTTTACTTCATAAGCCATAAGTGCTGTAAGTGAAGGATCAAGCACATATAGTTTCACATATGATATATTCTTCTGTGCTTTAAAGCTGAATTGAATTTGCTTTTAATTGATGAATTTTGCTACATTAACACTGTTAATGTTGCTTTGAAACAATCAATATTGTATAAAGTGCTATAGAAATACTTGTGATTTGACAATGGATGAACCCAGTGGTGATAGAGGGATTGATCGGTCATTACCTGTCCACTAAAACACTGGAGCTGAGGTCAAGATGAACTTTTGGATTGCTCTCAAATGGCTTCCATGCTATTGGGCTATCATGATGTAATAGCATTGACATCGACTTCTCTGCGATTGGCTCTCGTAACTCTGCCCGGCTCTTTGAAATGAAATGTGTGGCCTGCTGAATTAAAATGGCAGAGACGTCTCGTGTTTCCTGCAGCTCAACCCTCTGAATCAATTTACTTCTCAGCTATCAATCTATATCCTGACTGCTGGCTTACTTCAGTAAATAATCTCAGCGTGGGCTGAAGGGAGCTGCACATCTCTCTCATACTAAAAGAGCCAGAGTGCACATAAGCCAACTTTTCTGAGCCTGTTCTGTTTCATCCAGTTAATATTCACCGCATTACTATAAAGGAGACTCTCCTTTTTTATCATCGACTGCTGAAACTTGTTGATAAGAATAACTCTTCTGTTTGCCTCCACCTTGTCTTTTCTGTCTGCCGAGATCATATCGTGTGGCTTATGAGTGAAACTCACACCAGTTTTCACCTGGCCAACGTCAGGAGAGAATTTCGCCCTCGTCTGGACCCGAGTGAATCACAAGCGTAATTGCGATCCCACCTCTGAGCGAATTTTCTGAGGACTTTCACTTCTGGCCTTGGCACAAGTGCCGAAGAAGGTCACTGTTTAATAATGAACAGGTCGAGCCCTGTTGTAACGGATACATGCACCTGCTTTGTGCATCAGTCAATTACCTAATTAGAACTCTCCCTCAGGGGAAAGCTAATACTCGCTCATAGAAGCGCCTGGGCTCCTCTCCATGTGAACGGATGAAGCCGGTGGCTCCGTAGACAAATGGCTACCTGTGTCACCAACACTGCCGAGATGCCATGTCGCCCGCCTGGATCAGGTGCCGGGCCGCTCATGGGAAATTCTGCGTGACGCTCTCCAAGGGTTATGACAAACCCGAGTCAGGGAATCGCCTTCCCATAGTACCTTGGGAAAACAATCTGCACGAACGGATGACGGAGGAAGGCCCGTGTCCTGAAAGCTTCTTACCTGGCAGACAGATGCTCATGTTCAGGTTAATTGAAGCTGACTGCACAAAGGTGCGTTTTAAGTTTCCAAACTCTCATCTACCAGGTCTCGGGTCAGACTTTCTTCACAGAGCGTACCTGGGATCGGATATCAGCAGATCTGCTCAGAGGTTCCCAGGCAAGGACACTTAAGGCAATCATAGAGAGCTCAGCTGTGATTAAGCCACTCGCTTTTCCTCTCTCGGGACGGAAGAAGGATGGGGTTGTTGAGCGGGGCTGGGATGATCTCTCCTTGAAAGTCTTCATCTCCATCCCTCGCCGTCCCACACGCCTCCGCCCCCTGCCCCCACGTCAGGACGTGGATGAAGCCCTCTTTTCATGTCACTGAAAAATCAATCGCAGCTTATCGATAATGACCTGGCGTAAATCAAAGGCAAGGACGGATGAAAAATACAAAGCGAACAAGAAATTGAATAGCAGGTCAAGGTTTGCATGTTCCTAAAAATCAATTTTCACACATTAGAACTATTAGCTTATTGAGATGCAGATGACAGATCACCAGCCGCACACAGGCTTACGAGAAACGTCTTGCTTTTTCAGCTGGTAGAGTCAAAGGAAGACCTCACCCCGTGTTGTGTTGTTTTCACGGAAACGTGGAGGCCAGATCGAGCAGGACGGAGCAGACGTTTGCCCACACCCTCGCTTTGGCCGACGTGAGAGCTGAAAGTGCTCCCAGAGTTGGAGCTGCTAATAAACTTAATGCAGTAATCTAAAGGAGAGCTATTAATGAGACTGCTCTCCAACTGACATCTCAGACACCCTAATGTTGGAGAAGCGTCTCCCCGACTGTGGCTTAATCCATCACAGCCCACGCTAACCTGATTAAGGCCTGACACTTTACTTTTTTCTGTGCACTCTGGTGCCGGCCCAGGAAAACAGAGGGCAGTGGAGCGTGCTATCGAGCCGCCACGGCATTACAGTGGAAACTGAAGTTCTCCTGCTTGTTCAGTCCGTTTCAGACGGAAAACGGTCAAAGGGTATCTCACAACGAGCAGTCAGTGCACTTCAGGGGATTTTTTGTGAAACGCAGCATTACTCTTTTTTATTTAAAGAGCTGTATGGTGTAACTGTCAAAGGTGCTGTAATTATGGCATGGCAACACACTAACTGAGCAAATCCCTGTGGCACAGGTCCAGCCAAACGGCCTGCACGAGAATCCCTCTCGTTGCATTTTTCATGAGAGAGAACAGGCCTTCTGCATGCAGTATTCATGACAGGCTCTCGCGTCTTCCGAACAAAGCTTGACATATCACTGGATATGCCGCAATGACACAACTAGCTGTCAGTGTGGTAAAGGTGGGTGATGACCTGTTAACCCAGCGTTGGGTATGGTAGCTCACATACGCGTAGATCTGCTTTTTATCGCTTTTGTGACAGTTATAGATACTGGATCGAATCTCTCCATGAGACCATCAGTATCTGTCTGAAGATCTCTAAATCAGATGGTTTGACTGCGTCCATTAGTGTCTCTCTGCTGCAAATGAACTTTAATGGACACATTCGATAGCGTTCAATACTGATGATTGTGTGTCTTCTTAAAGTTATGACTTTGCATCAGACATTCGTTGGCGTACCAAAAACAATTTATATCATAATATGTACAAACACACTGTATTAAAAGATGTCATAGACACAGTGCACGGAAAAGAGGCTTTATACTCAGTATAACATGACTTGAAATGCCTTATTGCCTTATTATATTTTTTGACTTTTTTGTCCCTTTAATGGGCAGGACAGTAGAGAGATGACAGGGAAGTAACAGGCAGAGACAGGGGAGTGGGATCAGCAAAGGACCTCGAGACGGGAGCACAGTTGTGCTATATGTCGGCGCACTAACCACAAAGCTAGCTTTTAAAAAACTTTCGCACATAAGCATGGAAATTAAGCAAATTAATTTAAAGGCACAATATGAAATTTTACCGCTAGAGAGTGCATATTCAAAGCATACAACAAAACAAATGCATAGTTTGATGGTGCCGTGATTGAGTGTGGAATCACAGGAGTTGTCGTCTTTATCCCCACTGGACTCGGCAAGAAATCATGTTCATGGATGAGCTAACATACTAAAGTTTTATTAACGTCACTGTAGTATAAAGCAGGGTGGGGCTGAAAGCCGTGGAAAAGAAACGAGGCTGTTGGAGCAATTGTTAATGAGAGAAGCTCACACACGGCTTAAAAGCAACAAAGCTTTTATTATGCCACAGTCTACCCGCATCCACTTCTTCTAGTCATGCGTATGTGGGGTAAAACAGCGCTGTTTTATCATACTAGATACATTTAAGTATGTTAAAATTTCTGTTGTAATGCTACTCTGTGCATTTTTTGTCTCCTGTCTAATACAACACATAACAAAATAAAGTGTCTTTAGTGTTTCCATGTTTTCTACAAAATAAAACAGGAGGGTGTTCGATGTCACTGGCAGGCGACGTAATGACACGGTTTGTTATGCTAAAATTCTAATTTCTCTGGATTTAAAAACATTCTTGAAAACATTTGTGAGTAATATGACTGCACAAGTCAATAAAATATATAACACTATTCTAGAGGTTTTTGTATATTTTAATTAAAAAAATCTTACAGATTGTGCCTTTAAGAGTTTACCCAAACTTGAAGCATATATGCCATGTGAATAAGATACTTAGATAAACAAATAACATAACCTCATATGAAACTGAAATAGATTAATACATTGATTGCTTGATTGATTTAAAGAGGGTTTCACAAATACCAAGTTAGTAAGATCTTGAGTTAGTTAATTAGGACAAAAGATAATACACTGTAAAAAATTACTTGTAAATCAAAGATTACTCAAGCTTGTATTACAAGAAAATTCTATGTCAGTATTTCTACAAAGAAATTACATTTAATTCAGTGTATTACTTGCCATTTCTTTGCACTTCTTTGTGAAATTTACTAGTAGTTTTTGCAGTCTGCAACATACTGAACCCCGGGACATGGCATAGCTCGCTCTTCATTTTTTTTTTTTTTTTTTTTGATGACCAGTATCATAAAGTGATCATGTAATATCACAAAAGACTCCAAACACACAAAGCCTTTGAGATTAAAGCTTCAAATATCTGATCACGACCCCCAGTCGAAATTGCTTGTAAACCCATTTAAACAGCCAAATCCAGCCAAAGTCATTGTCCTGATAAAGTGTAGATGCAAAGAGTGGATGGCCGGTTAATGCAGGTTTGTGGGTGTGTGTTTGGTTTAGATGAGAACAGATTACTCATACTTTGGTGTAGCATGACTTCCTAAAGGGATTTGGGATGTTCTAGTTCAGCGGAGTGAATCTGGTTATGGCGGATCTGTTGACATGACCTTCTGTGCGTCTCTGAGGGTCCCGTGTCCTGTCAGCGGTGGATATCACACGCTGAGAACAGATTCTGAGAATGGAAACACGGGGCGCTCTCAAGTGTTATAAGTGCCAGGGAGTCGTCTTACAAGAAACACTTATTGCGTTTAGTATTGAGCATGATGTTATGAAAAATTCATAGTGGGATTGTGCTGTTTGCATTGTCCTGAGAGTGTGTGTCTGGGTGCGTGTGTGTGAAAGTGAGAAAACGGAAAAGATCAGGCCCGGATACTCTCTGAGACAGTTCAGTAAATACACTGGTTCCTACACAGCGGTATATCACGGCCGGTTTATCCTGCAGCACACTCGGTGAATCAATGCTCGGTTCCAGGCAGCTGTATTGGGAATCGTTACGGAGCAGAACTCATGCCGATTCTCTCCTGCTCCTTAAACGTATTGACCGTACTATTGGCAAAGCAATAGTATTAAAATACAGCCAAAAGTGCAGCAACAATACAGCAGAAAGCCAAGCGCTGACCGCAACAACATGCCATAATATTTATGTCCATTGGAACCAGGCTGAATCCCGTCGAGCTGCACCTCCGTTTGAAAATACTGCTTCAGGGCTGTAACTTTCATGCAAATCTAATTTCTGTGTTGTTGGTCCATAGCTTTGATAGATGGAAATGTGATAAGTAAACAAATACAGGAGTCTTCTCTTGGTGTGTCTCAGATGCTCTATTACACTACTGGCCAAAAGTATGGAATAATTACGATTCATTGATGTTTTTGAAAGATGTCTCTTCTGCTCACCAAGGCTGCATTTATTTTCATTTTTCATTTTATTTCATTTCATTTAGAACAAAACATAATTTAAAACAAAACAATATATAAACACTATAAATGTGTTGCCGCACCAACAAAAAACACGTCCCAATGATGTCATACATTACAGAAAATGTTCGAAAAGGAGTGAGATGAAGCTAAAGCTTATTTTTCCCCACCCCCTATACAATTCCAAAACGTTCCAGTATGTCTTTTTACACCGATTACACCGATATCTTTATAAAAGAACAATTCCACAAAAAACTTTGTGAAACCAAATAGTTATTTTCCAAAACAACCAGTCACCCTCTAATCACCCATCCTCATACAAACCACATTTTAACCCCCACAACCCTCACAATCACCTCTATATATCCACATATACTTTTAGTAAAATGTTTTTATACAATGTTTTAAACTGTCTAATGTTTATACAAAGCTTTAGCACATGCTCCAAACCACTCACAGCCGCACCCCACAGACAGAGATACACATATTTTTTAAGATTATTCTTATATTAATGTTTTTAATGTTTAACTCTTCCCTCAAATTATTCCCACCCTGTCATTCCAGAAACATTTTTTGTAAGTTTCCCGGAAATAACATATTTCTTGTTTTGAACATAACTTGTGCAGTTTTAAATTTAACCAAATCAATCAACTTCAATATATTTCACTTTAAAAATAAAACATTTGTCTGTTCCAGATATCCCACATTATTAATAATTCTGATTGCTCTCTTTTGTAATATACATATCGATTGTAAATTGCTTGAATAGGTATTTCCCCATATCTCTACACAATAACTCAAATACGGTAATATAAATGTATTATACAGAATATGCATTGATTTATTGTCCAACATATATCTTGCTTTATTCAGAATAGCTATAGTCTTAACATACTTTAATTGAGGTTTCCAACATAATTTATAATCTAAATTACACTAAGAAATTTATTTTTATATACTCTTTCTATATTTATATTATCAATATAAATATTTTTTATTCTATTTGATCAAAGATACAGTAAAAATCATGAAATATTATTAGAATTTAAAATAGTAGTTTTCTCTGTGAATATGTAGTAAAATGTCATTTATTCCTGTGATCAAAGGTGAATTTTTGTGTCACATGTCACATGATCCTTCAGAAATCATTCTATTATGCTGATTTGCCGCTCAAATATAATTGGTTGACAATCATAAATAATGATTCTTATTATTACGAATTTTAAAAACAGTTTTTGCTGCTATTTCAATGAAAATCATGTTAAATTTTCATACACACTTTTGTAGTGTATTTGACATAGTATGTACATGAAAATTATGGTTTTGGAGAACATCTAATGGATTTATTATTGAAACTTGTTTTTTACTTATTAAGTTACAACAAATAAAACATTTTGACACAGTTTTATTGAATTTTTGCACTTACAGTTTAATATTCCTGGAAAGGTTGTGACGATTAAAGATGCTAATAATGACACACACACACACACACACACACACACACACACACACTTTTTATAGATATGTCATGTTTCTTAAGACCATATCATGTCATGATGACATTTCTCTCTCTTTCTTGTTCTGTGTGTGAGAGAGAGACACTGTTTCTGCTCTGGGACTGTTATAAGGAGCTTTTTCTGGCCTCCTATATAGGGAAATTGTTTACGTCTAGGGACACAATAAGACCAATGATAGAGTAAATACACGATGAACAAGAGTATCTAGGATCATATGGGGGTATAAAACCCCCTTAAAATGAAGAAACAAATTAATCAAGTGAAGTTACTTTTGCATCTTAAAGTGGGCCGCCAGAATTCCAAAATACTAAGAGGGTGATCATCAGGACAGTGAATAACAACTATAAATTTAAGTGCTACTTACTCAGTATTTAATTACTTATTAAGTAATTACTTATTAAGTATATGGACAGTGGTCAGTTCAGGTGAAATTTATGTGTATAGCAGTTTTTACAATACACATCTTTTCAAAGTAGCTTTTTATAAATTTGTACTGTTGGGTCTGTTAATGCCTTAGATCCATCATTTCAGTCTAATCTGAACCGTTTGAGTGACACATTTCATCTACAGGCTGGCAATCTATTGAGTTTGTTCTCAGTTTAAACAAATTGCTTAATTTTTGTATTTATATCAAGTCTTATTCAGTGTATTTAAAGGAATAGTACATCCAGTAATGAAAATTTTGCCATAATTTACTTACCTTTATGTCATTCCAAACCTAAATGAATTTCTTTATTCCATTTAAAGAATGTGGCTACCTACCTGGTTACCCACACAGTTCAAAATATCTCCTTTTGTGTTCAACAGAAGAAAAAAAAAATCATACAGGTTTGGAACGACACAAGGAAGAATTTTCATTTTGGAGTGAACTATCCCTTCAATTCAAATGAATTGGTTTGATCTGCAGCTCTACTTGCTCAGTCTGTCCTTTACTGCCAACACCAACAGATTGCTACAGGTATTAAATTGTAAATCATTATTATTTGACAGAAGTGATCCTGACTAAGCTAAATGTTGTTAAAATAATAAGTGGTTGTTAAAAAAAAAAAAAAAAAAGAATTTAAATGTTATATGGCTCCTTTAATATATGCAAGAATATACCAAGAATGTTGTTGTGATTTTTCACATATGGAAAAGTTTTCACAAATCTTTCTGCAGAGCTGCTGTTTCAAGCCTCCTTTCAAATGCACTGGTACCGTTAAATAATTAACTCTGCTTAATTTCTGCTGCCCTATTTGTTTACCTCAGGCACATTGAATATTAAAGACGCAGCAGGACGCTGGTTTCTGCAGTCACGCTGATGTTAGAGATGAGTGCTGTGAGCGAGACCTTTGCTCTCCAGAGAGACACGCTCTCAAACACACACTTCAGCCTCACAGCTCTCAGCTGAGACTTGCTGGGCGCAGAACGAGCATTTGCACACGCTCCGGAGTGTTTCTATTGCAGCCTAAACAGCCTGTGTGTGTTCTGTGAAAAGCCACCACTCAAAATAACCATTTAGACTCAAATGACCTTTAGCTCAAATAACATGCATTTACTGAGGAAAGAGTGTTGAGAAGTTCTTTAACAAGCATTACATGACATCGAAGACAACATGAAACAGCATTCAAATGGTTTTGTTTCCGTATAAAATATAAAAAATGGATGGGACTTGATTTTATCATGATGAATTGATTTGTCTGTCTCTATATGACAGGAGGTTAAAAAGGAAGAAG
This sequence comes from Labeo calbasu, assembly GCA_019740295.1. NCBI lineage: Eukaryota > Metazoa > Chordata > Actinopteri > Cypriniformes > Cyprinidae > Labeo > Labeo calbasu. Next base: position 91,062 of record JAHKKF010537602.1, read on the forward strand.
GAGATAATTTTAGAGGAAAGGTAATTTCAAAAGTTTACATTAAGACTGGCAACATGTTTAACACTTGCATTATGTTATGTTTCTGCATAGTATTTTCATGTTGTGGGTAATAATACACAATTATTATGTTTTGGGTGTCCCAAAATATGAATGTTCTGAACAGCACTATAACCATCTTTTTTTTAAGGGGTCGTTGGATGCAAAATTGACTTTTACATGTTGTTTAAACATGTTTGTGTGTTGGCAGTGTGTGTACACAACCACCCTATAATGATAAAAATCCAGCCAGTGTTTTTTTTTAAATCCCCAATAATAATCACTTTCTCAAATCAGACTGTTCTGCATTTCCTGGCAGAATGACGTAGTTCTGCACAGGCTGGTCCCACGATTGTTGATTGACACGACCATCTTACTTTAGACCCGCCCTGAGTGAGCTGTGAACTGTCCGCCATTGTTTTGTCGCCGATTGAGGTGTTTTGTTATCGGATATAATAATGAACACAGCAGTCGTCATTTATTTCAAACATCTGAGCCACTGAAGATGCAAAAGATTAATGTCATTTTGTTTTTGAAGTGAATGCGCCCACTGATCTACCTAAATGTGAATCATTCATGATCCAGCTTCACCTACAAATAAATTGAATATAAGGGTTCTTTTTAATGATAAATTCACAGCAAAATTAATATGAAGTGATAAAAATGTACGCCTTTAATGCAGTGCACATTTCTTTAGATAGAAGCATCTGACAAATGCATAAATATAGATGTAAACACCATCTGAGGGCAGTCGAGAACCTGGGATAACAAAAAATACATAAAAAAATATTTTGGGTCTGTAAAGTTGTTGTTAACCATGAAATTGTGGATCAAACTGACCCGCAAACATCATACGTGTAATAAAATAGCATGCAAGATTGACAAAACTTTGCAGACATGTTCATTACATGTTCGTATGTATTTATTTTTATTATTATTATTATAACAACTCACTTTTGTGTTGCGGGTCACACTGACTATATTCAAGGCACAGGTGTTTGAATATACAATGAAAATCTTCAAAATTCAAGTAATTCACAGAATTTTATAGATTTGTTTTCATCCATACCACAAGCCCCAGCATGCAACAATTTACACCAATCATTCAAACGTTGCTGGGTGTTTTGTATCAGTCAGATGAAGTGCGTCAAACGGCTGCTGTCTGCTGACTGTCTCAGGTCTGGAGCGACACACAGCTGGCAGCCCCATGTGCTAAAAGACTCGGGCAGCGGCCCTGTCAATGCCCCACCATGAGCTTGCATGTCTCCTGTCAATCTCCCTCGACGTGTCTCTGTGTCCGTGGAGGGCTGAGGATGTGACTAAAGCGTAGGCGACAGATACGTGGCTGTCACATCACCTCAGACACCCCGCGTCTGTAATTACAGAGCGTTCAGAAAGTTTAACACAAGCCAGCATGTGTGAAAATGCGTCGTCCTGATGGCCTCTCGCCCACGGCCCACCGACCACTGGGATGCGCTGAAGACCACACTGCACACGAATTGCATATGAATTTCATATGACTGATAAACATTCGGTCATACTCACAAAATTTATCATGCCAAAAAAAGTGATGTAATGATGTATGAAGTCACTTTTAAAGCAAGCAGCCTTGTACTGATTACAGTAAATCTTCATCGCCAGGCTGAATATGACTAACTTCAGTCTGCATGGGGAACAAAACACCCAATCACACAGATTGAAAATCTATTGAAATTAATGGAATTTTTAAAATTTGCAAAAGTTTTGCAAATCTGTAAATCTGACTGCACCTTAAGGGAATGACAAAGCTGCCCTAAGTAAAGTCAAGCAACACCAGTGCTGTGTTCCATAGTTGTTTTAAAGTCTATTTTCAGCATGTTGTTATGGAATTTTGTAAGTATTTAATGATTTGGGAGCAAGAAATTTATGGATTTGTATTAATTGCTCATGCACCCTGAGGGCTTGGTTTCGGGATGGACCTTTATGGTGATGTTTTACTTACAAATTGTATGTTTTCATACAAGTCAGTTTGTACTAATTCATACCAAATCACTAAATCACACGGTACTTATGTTTTCTCAGGAAATCAGTTTTTCTGAATTTTGTTGAAATCTATACTTTGTGCCAGTGGCTTACCTGGAAAATGTGAAAAAAGAACTATATTTTGCACTGCTCTGTTTCATATGGACGGATGGCTCCTCAAAGGGAACATGCATTTCTATTCCCAACTAATGTCAGATGCTCAGCAGAGAAAGAAACTTGAGATCTCTTGGCTAGGAGCGTTTTTAACATTTCACGCCCTGATTGTGTCAAGCGTGTGGGGCTGGACAGTATCCTTCAGTGCCCATCATCAGAAAACGAGTGAAGAAAAGCCAACCATTAGTGCATTGGGAAAGCGTTCAGCAGTGCAATTCAAGAGATTGCCTAGGACTCAGTATGTTGTCAACGTGTCAAGGTTTTGGTAATTGTACACAAATTCAACCCTTGTATTGATACAGACATGCTTCTCTTTATCTGAAATTAATTTTACAAACTCAGACTCGCTTCATCCATTTTTGTCCAGAAGTAGATAACCAGAAAAGCAGCATGTGTGCACTAATAGTTTTTCTGAAGGTGTTTTCTTGTGCTGGTCTCTGGAGGGGCCATCCTGCCCGTCGGAGCTGATGCGCTCTGAGTGGATGTCATGTCTGTCGGGGATCCGCTCGTACATGTTCTCCTCTGAGACCCGCAAAGAGCCCCTTTGCCATGATTCTCCTGCCTAATCGCTCTTCCGTGCCTCAACTCGCACTCTCCTTCTCACCCGCTCCCCTCACCATCTTTTATTCATAGCCAGCATTGCTGCACTCTGATTTACCTCGTGTTTGTAAAAATTCAAGGCCTGGTGCAAATCATGAATCCTGAAACCAAAGAAACTGCACTTTTACACAATTCATTGAATCTTACAAATGGCATTAGATGGAAATGCAGCCATTACTTCTTCACCCTCACATCAGTTCAACGCCGTTAATGCTGTTAATTTTTCCATGCAGCATAAAAAAAAGGGACTCTGAAGAGTCTTTTCCCATACAACAGCATTTGGAGAATGAAAAAAACAAAAAAAACTTTTTGCAGTGTACAGGGTAACACTTGAGATAATCCACTTCAAGGCCGGGACCAAGCCGATGTTCGACTGTTGGCCAATGTCTGGCCATTGGAGTGTGTCTGTCGGGCTAGTTTTATGGTGTGTTCCACACGTCGGTTCTCGGCAGGCTGATGTTGCCGCCAGTTTACCCTAATCAGCATGTTGAATCGGCATCAGAGCTCTCGGTGAGAGTGAAAAGTCTGATTGGATGTTCAGTTCAGCGAAAGAGTCAGTGCATGAGAATTAAAACAAAAGTGATGAAAACAATTGAGTAAGTAAAGATGGCAAAGATAGAAGCCTAATGTTACATTATCTTACCCATGCATTTCAATAATGTGAAATTTTTCATAACAACATTAGCCATTTAAAATTTAAAAGTTATTAACATAAATGACATTCAAAATATTAACAAGCACTGCTTTGTTTACGTTTCATATATCTGTGTATATCTCATATATGCTGGTTACGGTATCTCTTTTTGAATGTCAGATGACCTATAAACTATTGATAGCTGTTAATATAGACAGTTAATTCCTTCACACATGCAAAAAGCACATGCTACTTTGCATTTGCCTGTGGTCTGTGTGGTGTGTTCAAGTGCAACTTTTTAGTCCAGACCATCCAACGCGAGGCAACAAAACTGTCAGCTTTCCTTGCTGCTAGCTTGATGTGTCCCGAACTTTAGACATTATATTAACTTTAAGTAACTTTGCAAGTACATGTCAACCTGGACATTTTAGGCAATTAGACCAGGACATGTCATGGAAAAACAGGATGTATGCTCACCCTAATTTAGTAAAAAGAGCTTTTGTTTTCATGAGCTTCTTGTGCTCATTGTGAACTCTAAAATAAATAGCCAGTTTAGCTGGGCGACGTCCATCTTTAACCCGCACATGCAAATGTAGGTCAGGCTGATGTCAGAGAGACGCTGCAGGCTGCTGCTGCTCCCCCGTCCGTCACTCCTGACAGCTCCTCCATGAGCACTAATGAGGGTCCGCCACCCTCCCCACGTGTTCTTCACAGCGGGGACCGTCAAAGAGACGACAGGACTCACAACAGCTCAGGCCTGCCCCAATGTGTGTCGACAACCGCGCAAACCACAAGCCTGATGGGTAATGTACCAGCAAAACACATTAGCACTCTGTCTATGGGAGCACTGGTTTAACTATCCAAATTTTCGGGTGTTCTTCCAACCTCACCAAATGGAAAACAAACTGGTTTGTGTGTCAGCACAGAGCCCTAATTTGAGCCCTAAGCACAGATTTCTATCTGACTGTGGTTCAGGCGTAGTTGAGTCCAACCACAAGCTTAAGCAGTAGCCAGATTGCTCCAGCAATCACCCGGATGCCACCGGACAGAGCTAAGGTGAAAGAGGCTCATCAGCAGTTTGGTCAGAGTTCGTCCTCAGCACTTTCTCTCGGTCAGTCCACATCATCCTCACGCTCTCGTGTGATTGGCTGCCAGCTAGAAGGGGACGCTGCTGTTCAAGCCACAACAATCATCAGGCTGCCGCCACTTAAGTATTTCAGTTTGTCTGGAAAACCCATTTTTTGACAGTGACAGAAGTACAAAGTGAATGTCATAGTGGATTTTTTTAATACAGCATTTTTACTCATGGAATCTAATGGAAATACATTCAGGTCAATATTTCACCTTAAATCCGAAAGAAAACAATATGAAATTATATTTTGTGTAAAGAAAATGAATCCTATTCTTTTCCTTTCTTTCTTTCTTTCTTTCTTTCTTTCTTTCTTTCTTCTTTTCTATGGTTACACTACTGTATTTTCACTACAATTGAACACAATGTGCTTTGCAGTTTTTTTAACCCCATTATTCTTAATCAAGATTCTCATTACTGTAATACAGTAATTTTGCATTTTTTTATGGTAATGGAAATTTGAGAGAAATGTGTCATGAAAGTAATGTAAAAGTCATAATAGTTCTAAAAAAAAAAAAAAGATTAATTGTGACCTGTACATGATTTTCATCAGTTTTGTGAGATTCACCCACTTATTTTTATCCGTTTTCAGCAAATTCCTTCTAGCAAACGAGTTTCATACATACTGTATACCAACATACACATTAACTGTACTGCTTTACCTCAGCTGTTTATAGTTGTTCGAATATATATGATATATAATATATAATATATATATATATATTTGTCTTGATGATTGATGTAAACATGGCAAGCATTTCTTTGATGACTTTTGAATGATCTCCTCTGACACTTACTGATATGAGGTTGCATGTATCTTCATCTTCTTGAGCTGGTAAACCCGAGCACAGGTGTTTTGCATTGGGTGGATTTTCATTAGTTGCTCTAGAAGGTAAGATAACGCTCCTCACAACTGCTGGACGAAACAGTGGCGCTGTCAAAAGTTGTATTTGTGCTGGGTTTAGATTTCACCCAGATAGGGGCAAAGAAGGAGCACGGCCAAACATATGTTCAGAAGAACAGGAACAAAAGCAATGACACGTTAGCCTTTTCACGGAGATGACCTTTGTGAGCTCTGCCTGCCGCTGATGTCCTTTTGTATGCCAGCTGCCTCAGGCCTGGCTCAGGCCAGCGCTAGAATTTCTCCTCGTCTGCCTAAATCTCCCTTGACTAAATGTCAGGATTACACATTTCTGCGCTCATACTGAAGACTTTAATTAGCATTAGTGTGTGTGTGTGTGGCTGTTACTCTGTTTACTCTTGAATGTCACAGATTTCCTGATGCACATCTCGCTTGCGACTCATACAGAGATTTTTATGGCCTTGGAAGAAACAAGGAAGGTAAAGAGTGAATCCCACATTATTTCTCAAATGTGGCATCATTTAGTCTCAACAGAGCTGGAACCACTTTTTCTGACAGTCTCAGTAGCTTCAGAAAGTAGAAACAATGTTACGTTCTGCAAACATTTTTTTAGAGGTTATGCTTTCTTTGCTCAGTTGCTCTTTGCTCAAATAAATGAGTCAATAACTTACATACAGTATTAAGCATTATTTAACATAGTTATAAAGCCTGATTTTAAAATAAACGCTAGACACATGAGAGACATTAATCTCATTCCTGTAGGAGAAACATCTAAGATCTAATTTGGCAACCTACTTACATAGGTTGGAAAGTCATAATGTTCTGAGGAGATTTTTCTGTTATTGTTCATTTTTCCTCAGACATGGAGATTTTTAACCATACGTTGAAAAGCGACTGAAGTCCTAGTCTGGTATATTTAGAAAACTGCATGTAAATATGCAGTAAAATGCTGCAATATTTGAGCAAAATCATTGATCATGCTGTAATTTAAAAAAACAACTCTGATTGGACGATCTCTGAACTGCTGCAAACTTACTGTAATGCTGCTTGGAAGCTGTAAACATCCTGCAGTTGGAATAATATCAATCGATGGAATTACTGTTTACTGTGATTATTAGGCTATGTATTAATTAAGTGAACTTGCCACTGTTTTATAAAAGCAGTAATCTACAATTACAAGTTTTAGTGACTCTGCTTCATGTTGCTCTTAACCGTGGTAAAATCATTGCAACACATGGCCTCAGCTTAATCTATCCTTGATTTTAAAATTAGCTGCATCAGACGTTTTAGTAAACAGACAATGTTCTTCAAATTCTCACACAGATCTGGAAGCACAAAGTGTGAGATGAGACACAGGTACACGTGCATGTTTCACCTCATGAAGTGGAATGTAATAACATTCAGATGTCCCTTCAGCTACTGCGACTGAGCTGCGGCGGCTATCGAGCACACACGGGTGGATGTGCTGGTGTCAGATCGCTGCTCCGTCACGCCTGCAAGCTGGCGGTCGCCCAGTAGTGTGTGAGCGCGTGGGCTGGTTCTGGACTGGTCTCCTCACTCCAGGGTAGCCTCTAATAGACGCCCGCGTCCGCTCTAATTAAAGCGAGCGGCGGGGCGCGGGCATAACTAGCTGATGAATAATTAGAATTTGAGGAAAATTGTGCAGCCGGGGTGGCAAATCTGGAGGGACAAGTGCTGAAAACAAGGCGTGCAGCATTAAGACTACAGTCAGTCAAATCTGTGAACTGGGCCGCGGGCGTTAACACTAGGCCTGTGTGAAAAGGAAAAAAAACGCAGTACTGGTGGCGAGGCTGAGACCTCACAACTCCTGAGGGAAGGCGCTGCGGAAATACATCATAACGCCAAACACGGCCAGGAACCGTCGGATGCTCATGCTAATCTCGGCGGTTTTTTACGAGACAAAAGGAGGGTCGTCTGATGATAGCAGCCGAAGTGTAACATGGCTTTATTATGCAGATGTGGTTTCCGTAACAAGATCGATTATTAAACTCTGAAACGTCATCAACAGTGAACGTACTGGTGTTGATGGATTATAATAACAACCCCAGACCATTTGTAGAGACATGTTCATAGAGGTTCAAGCAGGACGCGGTGGAACAGAGATGAAGAGACCAGGGGCGAATCTCTGAACGACCGCGTGGACTTTAATTAGTGCCGGCCTTCCCAAGTCAGCAAGGTTGTTCACTTCCTTGGGTGATTTAACACACTGCTGCATTTTGCTCTTTTCTCTGCCAGCTGCGGCACGTTGTCAGAACAAGTGGCAAAACATCTCACGTCAGACACTCACGACGTGTCGTCTAAACACTGTTTGTTTGGTCTATTGTGGCTCGTAGCCTGTAAATGGTGTCTTTAACAAAATGTTAAAAAATTGTTTTTCTTCTCTCTAGTGTATTTCTCTGCTAGCTTGGTCATTGTTCCTTCTTGTTTTTCCCAGAGATGAGTACATGCACGTCCGGTTTGGCCGTCTCCTTTATATTGCCATTAAACAAAAGCAACTCGCGGTAAAAAATAAATAAATAAATAAATAAAATAATAATAAAAATAATAGGCAATCTTTGTGCAATGTGGAGCAGAAAACAGGAGCAGACAACATTCTTATCTTTCCAGGCTTCCAACTCATTTAAACGTAATGCTGCATGTTGATAAGCATCAGCAGCATACGGAGCGTTTGCTCGTTAAATCACCTATTAGAAGATGACGCAGATGATGGTCCTAATAAAGACATGCCTCAGAGCCGACCGGGTTCGTTCTTTAGTTTCCGTGCGTGTCGCGTTACTCTCGTACTGTCCTCGTGTCACGCTTCATGTGTTGCGAGCAGGAGGATGTTTGCTTTTCCTCGTGGAAGAAGGGTAAAAAGCGAAGCCCTGGGCCATCGCCGGACGCTGAGGCTTGGCATTTATGTTGATGAGTCCTGATCACAGACTCTAGTCATTAAACTAATAAGACTGTATTCAAATTAGCCAGGGCCGCGTTCCCTCTTTTCACTGAAACACATGGCCGCATATTTGAGTCAGAAATATTTTGCTTTATCCCGTTAACAACAGAACTAATTAGATGAGGCGCTCTCTTCTAATGAATAATTATTTATCCTCTATCAAGCGGAAAAATCTGCTCGTGCCTTTTCCCTGATAACCTTTTTGCTCAAATTGTTGTTATCGTATGTATCTTAAGGACAGTTTAATATGGATTTCACTTGGTGGACGCCGGAAAGAAAATGAAATCCATGAGGTTATTGTTAGTTCAATTTTAATTATGCTTTTAATGCATTTCGTTTCTTCATTTTTGCTTGCAACCTATTTATTCTGCGTATTTGTCATTAAGATACAATATGGGCTCATCACAGATTAAATACATAATCACGTCTTTTCACTTTATTATCCAAAGAGTTTTTATTATATGTTACAACTGATTACTATGACTAATTTCTAAAAATAAATAAAAAAAATAAAAATTACACTGCAGTTACTTTGCGATTGTAGATCATTATTATTATTCATCAGTACTTATTTATGCAAATACGCAGTAACATTTAAAAGACGAGCAGCATTTAAAAGACAATTTAATATTCTATCTATAATATCAATTTATCTGCACTGCCATTATTTTATAAAAAAAAAAAAAAAAAAAAAAAAAAAAAAACTTGAACTGAAATGAGTAAAATGATCTTCTGTAGGGCTGTTTACAGCTCTGTTTCATAAGTTATGAATTTTACCATTTTAAACATTAATTGTTTCAGTTAAGTGGCTTTAAAACAATCTGTATTGTATAAATGGTTATATGTGACCCTGGTCCACAAAACCAGTCATAAGGGTCTTTTTTTTTTTTTTTAATTGAGATTTATACATCACCTGAAAGCTGAATAAATAAGCTTTCCATTGATGTATGGTTTGTTAGGATAGGACAATATTTGGATAATTAGATATAACTATTTGAAAATCTGGAATCTGGAATTTGCAAACAAATTAAAACACTGAGTAAATCACCTTTAAATTTGTCCAAATTAAGTTCTTAGCAATGCATATTTCTAATCATAAAATAAGTTTTGATATATTTACAGTGGGAAATTTACAAAACATCTTCATGGAATATGATCTGTACTTAATATCCTAATGATTTTTGGCATAAGAGACATATAATTTATTATAATAATTTTGACCCATTCAAAGTATTTTTGGCTATTGCTACAAATATACCCGTGCTAATTAAGACTGATTTTGTAGTCCAGGGTCACATATAAACAAATGTGGCTTTTGCAACTTTCAAACATGATCACTGTAATATAAAGTGACTCATATTTGTCCAAATTAAAAATAATATAAAATTAATCTGATGCAGCTGGTATTTACGTTATAACTGAGGTTATTAAAAGGCATTTTTAAAATGCATTGTACAAAGTGGAAGGCAAACCCCATCAAATGTAGCTATGACTACACTAACAAATAATCTCTCTGTTGTGCTTGTGACGTCTATTGTAGCATTCGTTTAAGTCTGTCTGTAGGTACGAGAGAGGAAAGGTCCCTGTGGTCTTTCTGTGTAAACAGTGATTATTGCAGACGTTACCCGGAGTCAAGCAGCCACCGGCGGCACGCGGATCATGTAAATGGCAGAGTCTCGTGGCTTTAGCGTGGAGTTGATCCAGTAAGTAGTGTGTCGTAGCTGGCGGACTGATGTGGCTCCCCAGGCTAGAATGTGATTTTGTGGCTTGACATTAAGCCTGCCGGCCTTCAGCTAGGCTGTGGCGATGGGGGCCACTTCAGCCCCTCTGACCTTGCGTCCCCCTCCTGCCCACTGGGTGCCCGTGGAAGGGGGGTCATGACCTTTGTGGTGCGCGGCAGCACTGGATGCTAACGTACCCTGACGAGAGGTTATTGGAAACATATTCTTGAGGCCTTCGCCATTTACTGCCTCTGTGGGGTGTGCGCAAGCAACCGTGCGGGACGGAGATGACCTTCTCCAGTGGGGAAACTAGTGTTTTCCTGCCCTGAGCGTCGGCTAAGGAACGAGAGAGGGTGATACGCACACCTGTGCTCCAACACCTCTGCAAAGCCTTGCCAGTGAAACAGAGTAATTTAACATCTAAAATTATACCGTTTATATGGAACGTCACTGAACACTCTGGCACTTGTTGAGTTTGTCTCAAAGCCAGAATGCATGTCACAGCTGGATCTAATAAATCAAGACAGTGAGCGGGAAATTTACCGTCCCTCAGCTTGTGTTTCTTTGGTTCGGAGCTGCATTCAAATGTTTTTACAAGGGTCACTGTAAGAGCATCCTTGCTTTTGCAAACACAATAACAGTTGTAAGATACTTGCGTTTTAGTCATTTTAATTGCTCTCATGTTCAGCTCAGACATATGTTATCTAATGCTGAAATTCTGTTCATTTAATACAATTGGGAATGAATCAGTGTCATTTTAGTAAAAATGAGATACCATTTTCTGTTTTTATCAGATTTTTTGTTAACAGTTTGGCAATTTTATTTTATTATTTGTTTATTTATTAATTTGTATTTTTTACATTTTTAATGTTTTGTTTTTTTGTATATAAACCACCGTTTTCATAGACAAGGCTTAAGCCTAGTCCCAGACTAAAATGTAAGTCTGGGTTGTTTCAGCTGAAAGAGACCTGCACTGACTGATCTTAAAATATATCAGTGCCTTTGTTTCGTCTCAAGATGCACACCAGTAATGTTTTTTTCTAAGGCATGTTTATAAAAATTTCTTATTTGAACTATGACCTAATCCTGGTTTAGGCTAAGCCCTGTCTGTGAAACTGGGCAAATGTTTACTATAAATAAATAAATCTTTGCTACTAGCTGAATTTTGCTTAATGTTTATGTTTTTAATATTATTTTTTATTTCAGTTAATATTTTCTTATTTCAAGTATTAAGTGTTTTTATGGTATACTATAACAGCCCTATAAAGAACAGGATGTAAACATTCAGCAAGAACATGTTGAGGTGAAATTAAACTGTAACATCCTAAACAGGTCTGGAATTACTTTATAGCCATGCAGGCACAGAGTCGTAACCCTTTGAAGGTTTGTCACCAATCTAAAGAGCAATTCAACTATGGTGTGGCATATCACAAATGTTTTGTGGGTCTGGATCATTTTATGCTTTCGTGACGGCCTTTAAAAAATGAAGATAAATCTGAGTCTTCTGTAATCAGGTTTACTGCCTGAGGACCAACTCATGACCTTAGCTTTATAAACTCACAACTTCATTCATGTGATGGCTTAAGTTCAAATGCTGGGTCCAACAGGGCTTCCTCACGCCTCTGCCCCGGTGAGCTGTGGGCTGGTGCTTCACCTTCTCATAAATGGATGATCCAGTAGGTTAACTGACATGTGCTTGACGTCCGCAGCACAGACATGTTCAACTGCTTACAGATGTGTCCTGACCGCTATTTCACTAACAAACAGCAGCCACGTGCTGCTTTTGATAAAGGCAGTGGTCAGTTTCAATCTGTGTCTCAGGAGACTCACATATTCTCTAAAATGGGAGGTTTAAACAATGTGTATGAGAAAATCACAGAGCCATTCAAATGTTTCTTTTGTCAAACTGAAAAAAAAAAATCTATATGGCACTGTGATGTCTACAGTATCTGTCCCTCATGTGGGAGATTTTCAACAATGTCTGAGCTGCTATTTACCATACATGGAAAGTGAATGTGGGGACAGAGCTTAGACAGCTTAGACAGCTTCTTGCATCATGAAGAAAAATGCCATGTTGTTTTCATGTGTCACAACCAATCATGATATGGGAGTTTTAATAGACACAACTGCATTAAACATTTGAGCAACCCAGGCTCATTGGAAAAACATGCCTCTACTCCAAAATGCACCTATTCATAAAATTGACTGCAGTTTCCAGCTGAAATGAACACTAGAGGCAGCAAAACACCAAATGCATGTATTCCTTTTCACACAAATTATTGATAATTGATTAATAACATTTTATTTTAATTCACAATACTATGTTATATGAGCTCGAAATACTTTTATTATATTGCATGATTTGTAAACTAATACATTTTGACGTGTACATCACATAACCATGCATGTCTTTTCTGATGTAGTAAACTTGCTCAGTAGCGCACCCGGTAGCACTGCACTTCAAACACAAAAAAAGAGCTCAAAAACTTGTAGAAGCAAACTAAAATGGCATGGCTGCTTCAACAATTTATTTTTTTTTTTTATTTTCTGTTGTTAACATTAGCAGTTAGGGTTGGTAGTATATGTTATTTTCAAATGCGGCATTAAATTTCCATTCTGCCATACAATAACCAACATAATAAAACATTGCTAGATTTATATTAATCTGTTTCAGATAAAACTAAACTTGATTTTAGTGCCACTCACTTGATGGTCTGCCACCTTTTTTTGCCACAGGTATGTTTTTCCAAAAAAGTCTGGATTGGATTTGAGATTATTAATGATGAAAACAGTTGTACTACTTCATATTTTTGTGGAAACTTTTATTTTTCAAGATTCTTTGATGAATAGAAAGCATTTATAACCACATTTATTCTAATATTTTTTGTAACATTATTTATGAATTTGTTGTCAGTTTTGATCAGTGCATACTTGCTGAATAAAACGTTGTATGCACTATTGCTTTAGGTAATCATTACAAATGTTCTGTGCACTTTTCTATTTCTTGAAAATCCTGAAAGTCCTGAATTCCTACAATCCGACCCCTGGACACTCTGCGATCTTCCTGCGATTGATGAGAGGTGTTCAAGAGAAAACCGCTTTTGTGAAACAGCCATTTCACCAACAGCATTCAAAGCCCAAAAATCTGTGGCAGCTTGTGAAAGCAGGATGTGAAATGATTATTTCCTCAAGCACAATTTGTCAACCACTGAACGGGATCAGAGCTTTGATGGCAAACTTTGATGAAGTCTATCCCTTGCACACTTGTAGCAATCTGTCAATATTTTCAACATCTACCCCTCGCTCGCTGTTATTGTGGCCGCTGCGCATGTTTGTGTGCACCTATTGATTGACAGCTGGCTCCAGAGCCACTCAGGCCTCTTAAAATACCACAGCCGAGCTTCAGGTTTCCCCCACAGGCCCCGGGCCCCCCTATTGTCTGTCTGAGTATGGCTCCGCTGGATGGCCCCGCCCTCCCATTCACTGTCAGCTCATTGTGCTGCAATCGGCCCCAGCGAGCCGCAGTCTGACAGCGCAAACATCTCATATTCTCTGTGGATTTATCAGTGTTCTTGCATCGGTATTACGAGCACTCGGCCATTGTGTGACGTCTCTATGAGTTGACATGCTGCTTCTGGTGAAGAAACTTGCCTATTGCATGCGTATATTAATCATCACCTCCAAGATGTTGTTCTTTACTATTCAGGATTGAGAACAAATTCCAATTCACTTGCAGGACTCGAACTAGGGCAGAAAGTGGGAAACTGGTTTTTGAAAGAAGTCACTTCCTGCTCACCAAGGCTGAATTTATTTGATCAAAAATACAGTAAAAACAGCGCAATATTATTACAATTGAAAAAATAGTTTTCTGTGTGAATATATTGTAACAAGAAAATTGTGGTCAAAGCTGAATTTTCGTGTCAAGTCAACATCCTGTATGTTTGCATTTACACACATGCCGTGAACTTTTCTCAACCCCTCACAATTACAGCTGAGATGATCTCTTGAGCTTTGTGCCGCACTGCCTTTGTTCACGCGTGTTCCCTGTTGTATTTCGATTCATCTACAGAAAGCCAGTAATGAAATTTAGTTCAATCACAGGCATCAGACCAAAGGGTTAGAGGTTAACTTGAGCGCAGGGTCAGTCATGTAACCCGCCCCGTTCTGAATTAAAAGGGAAAGCCCACTTTTGTCATAAGGTCAAGGGGGTCATGAGGTCAGTGTCACTGGGACGGCCCAGATCACTCAAGTGTTATAAATTATGTACCAAATCAGAGCCAGAGAAAAATTAGCGTCTCTTCCTGAGCGGGGGTCGTTGCAGAGGGCATGGTGACATTATTCCACGACCTTAATCGAAAGTAAAGGAAGTGGTTGGTCGTATGCGTGCACTTCTAGGGTCAAGGGACACAATAGACACCTGTGACTGTGTGTCAGACCGGCCCGAACAACAATGCACATACACCCAGCACTTCCACACTGCTTTCTTATAGAGGATGCGCACTAAGTAGATTTGACCAATAACAGTCTTAAGTGCCGTCCGCTCACAATGCTATTAGAGTAAATGAGTGATTAAGTGAATGTTGGAGGTCACATGTGTAATGAAAATGCTTTCTGGCTCAGAAGACAAACATTGAAAGCCGATGCAACCACAGTTCAGGAGCAAAATCCACAAATGGATTCCAGATTGTCATATAGCATGTGCATAACAATGCTTGTATTTGCAAACGTATAGAGATCATGTGATCCGTAACACTGAAAAGTAATTTCTGTGAGTCACTAGTGTCCACTAGTGTCCTGTATATAGCCACTAAACACATCACACAGCAGACTAACTATATTCACAATATCACACAACATTTGCTGAAAACACAATTGACTGGGATCGTCCTTCACTAGCAAACTAAGGTTTCATGAGTTCTACTGATCATACAGCAAAATGGTGCAGATTTGGTGTGCTGAAATCGCAATCTTGAGCTGAGATCGAACTCTTAGATTCCCCTTTACTGCTTTCATATACCCTTGAAACAAAACTGACAGGATTAGCAGTCTCTCGTAGCCAGACCTTCAGACTGACTGCAGAAGGTCTGGGAACCTTGGCTGCTTTGAATGGCCAAGGCCCACCCATGAGGCCATATGACTGACAGGTAAAGCAACCGATCACGTTTCGTTTTGTGCCACAGTATGTTTAGGGGCGTGGAAATGTCCCCACAATAAGTTAGTTGATCCTGATAAGTGCTCATCGTCACAGTTGTAAACACGACAGCTTTCTTCTTTTGTGAGGAGGTTTGGCATCACAGCATCTTTGTTTTCAGGTGGAACATTAAAGAACACAGCACACACATCTCCCGGAAATCCTGTTTAATTCAACCAATCCGACGACAACTTCTAAACTCCTTAAGTGTTTCCACTTTTGTGCGCCGTATGCATCTGACATACAGCCAATGGTCCGTGGGCACGAAGTCAGAGGCTGAGACTGGAGGATTAGATGAACAAGCTCCTCCCACAGTTACATTATGAACCTCATTAATAGTTGCTCTGAAGTGCATAGCTGTTACTAGATCAGCTCTGGAACACAAATTAAGCACTTCAGTAAAAGTACAGATATTTACCCTATATTAGTCAGCAGAAATATGAAGACTAGTGATTTAACTTTAATTACAGATCTAATTTGAATAGATTTTTTTTTTTTTTTTTTTTTACGTACATGAGTCCATGTGTTTCTTTGTTCATTTACTTATTAATTTATTTGTTTGTACTGTATCTTATTCAAGATACAGATATGTCTTCCCTATTCACGTTTGTACCTATTTGTTCTGCAATTTAACAGGGCATTCTTTATTTGCATGTTCGTAATTTGTAGAGTAAATTTTGGGCATCTTTGTTTTGAGAGAATTAATGTGTAACATCATTTTATTTTATAAAATTGCTTTATAATTTATAGCATATTATACATTTATAGCAATAAATCTCTTCTTTTTTTTTTCTTTTTTTTTTTTACTTTTATTTATTACAAATTCTGTCTCTTCTTTGCCACTCCAATTGAAGAATCATTCAAGATTTATGTAGTGGAGTAAAAAATATTATGCTTTAGAATGTAGTAAAAGTTTCCTAAAATAAAAGTACTCTGATAAAAGTACAGATACTTGAAAATTGTAGTTTAGTACAATAACAAAAAACTGCGTTACTGTCTGTTGCTACACTGGACTGACCAATCACAACTCACAAACACAACCATGTGTTAGCATACTTGCATAGTGTACACTTATGAGTATGTCATTTATAGGTCAGTTCCCCTGAAAATATTGATCAGTTTCTTCAGGCGACATGTTGGCTCAACCGATAATGGTCATTATTATTTACAGAAATGTCATGCAAAAATGCCAAGACTTTCTTTAGACAGGCCACTATTTCTGAAGTCGAATGTTTCATAAAGCAGCATGTTTGCTTTCACTCACTCAGTGTCTCATTGTGCAGGTGTGCTGAATCAGTGCATGATCTGAAATCAGTCTGAACGCTGTCACTGCCTAAGCAAAGTTTAATGATGGCTATAAACGCTTTATGGTCAGTCCCGTCCCTTCAGCTGATGCCTATCACTGCTCTTTATCAATCCAGCCACTCTGACACAGTGAATTTGGCCTGAAGAGGCATCTGAGACTTCCGCTTCAATGACGGCTCAATTCTCACGTAAATGCTGACTTTGAAAAACACAGCATTGTGGGAATTTCCTGATGCGTCACAGGTATTCCCGATGGCACTCCTCCTCATGTGTTTATTGTGTTTGTTGTGTAGGAACTGCGTCAGGCTAATTACCCGCTTCTCGGGCTGGAGGACGGGCGCGGCGCGATAAGCGGCAGACGGGTGACAGGAGGTGTGCGCGAGCGGCTGGAGACAGGCTTATCTGTGGGCGGAGGAGACGCCTCGCGCTTCCTCACGCAAGAGAGACGTGGCCGATCACCTGTGCCGCCTTTCCTGATCGCTCTAGCCGCCAGTGCCATCTCGTGTAGGTGCACAGGTTTGAAGACGCCTTTGTCATGCCTGTTTGGTCAGAGAAGGAAATGTGGGGTTCCTGAAAAGCATAAAGGAGGAAAAAGAGGATGCAGACACGACCAAGGAGCAGGACGGCTGCAGTCTGAGCTGCGGTAAACTGATGAGCATCTATTTCTGTTTGTGTACAGCACATTTATGGGCATATTAGAGGCTCCGGCCAGCAAGACGCTCATAAAAGAGAAAATCCATACGCTGCATTGGAGGCGTTTGTGCAGCGCTGGGCTCTTCCTGCAGCCGTCTGTGAGCGAGGCGAGCGGTGGCTCCGGCCTGTCTGCCTCTCTCTCTCTCTCTCTCTCTCTCTCTCTTTCTGTGTGTGTGTCTCACTGCAAAGAGCTGGATTATTTTTAACACACATGCATCCACGAACAAACGAGGGACGCGAGTGTGAACACAATGAGCACACGCTTGTGACAATCTTCTGCCGAGGTCACGTGGGGTCAGAGTTCATGTCATTTATACAGACATACAAATGATCATTTCATTTAAAATGGTTACTGCCGAACTTTCAAGAAAATCGTTATTTCTGTCTTCAGGCCCAAACTTTTAGCCTATGTCTGAAGTATGTGCTTACTGACCCTTAACCAAACCAAAACACTGTTTTAATCCATTTAGAATTGATGTACTTGTAATTTGAATTGATTCTGGTAGTGTCACTCAGTTTGGGTTGTTTTATATCATAATAAATAACTGGAGAAAAAAAAATAAAAATAAAACTACCATCCCAGTTATTGCACTACAGCATATTATTTACCATTAATAATTCTTAAAGATTCAAAACATTGGTAACGCTTTAGTATAGGGAACAAATCTCACTTTTAACTAGTTACTTATTAGCATGCCTGTTATTAACATATTGGCTGTTTATTAGTACTTAAAGCACATATTCTACATGACCATATTCTACATCCATAATCCTACCTAATACCTAAACTTAACAACTACCTTACTAACTGTTAATAAGCAGCAAATTAGGAATTCATTGAGGCAAAGGCTGTAGAAAATTAACAAAACACAAAACAAATCCCTCGTGTGTTTGCACACACCTGGCGAATAAAGCTAATTCTGATTCTGATTCTGAAAATGGTTTGTTAATAGTGGGAATTGGACCTTAAAATAGAAGTGTGACCAAAACAAAAATCTTTTTTTAAATCAATTTAAAAATCTGATTAATGTAATTGTGATGAACGTGGATAGTCAGTTGTTTATCTCTTTTTCATGAGATTCTAAACAGAGTTAAATCTACCACATACTGAAAGTTCAGTATGCCGTTAATAATAACTAATAATACAATAAAATACTAAATAATACAATATACACAGTATATCAAATAATATACACATACACACACGCACACACAGGTTTCCATGAACAAACTGTTAAAGATATTTAAAAATGTTGACTTCTATAAATAAATGAAAGGTAACCTGTGTGTGTGAGTAGATCTGCTAATTACAGCAAACTGTGTGACATTTTGACTGCATCAGTATAACTCACAATTATATAGACCTGTTTTATTTATCTTTTTATCTATTATTTATGTTTTAGTTTCAGTTTTAGTTCATTCTATAATGTTCTGAAACATCACAATTGCTCAGTTTTAGGGTGGGTGGGTTTGGTCAGTTTAAACGAATCTCTGCAATGACGCGGCTGAAATCAGATTACAGAGTCCTGGTTTCCAGCAGCACCACATCTACCGCAAACACACAGAGCCTGAAAACAGACACCTGAGAGACAGAAAGAGAGTGATTACTAGATGAACTGCACTCCTGCTGTCTGAATCAATGAGCAACCTCAAACCAAGCTGTAGAGACTTCATATCTACAGCTCTCTGACATCCACAAAACCAATAATCACCTGCACGATCCGCATGACTGTGCAAATATGTACATGTATCTGACATGAGGCACAGAGAACTAGCCATGTGGACAATAAGTGGATGGATGTAAATATAGAATGTATTTGTGACATCAAGAAACAATTGATTCACCCCCAAAAAGCAATCAATTTACCTAAAAAGGAAAACACTGTCATTATTTACTTTACCTCATGTCATTTCACACACATGTTGTTTCTCTCTTCTGTGAAGCACAAAATAAGTTATTTATCTCAATGTTCATGCTGCTCTTTTCCATATGATGACAGCAGTTAATAACCAGCGGCTGTCAAGCTCCAAATCCAACAAAACCGCATCATAAAACTACCATTCCAGTAATCTTGTGCACTGTAAATCCTGAGTCATTTGATACTTTGTGTCTTTGTGTCAAAATTGATGGTTTTATTCTCCCTCTCTGCTGCAGTTCCCAGATCTCATATGTCTTCATGTATATTTCAACATGGCACGTCAGGTTTGACATCTTCATTCAGTCATCAATGTATGGTTATACCAAAAAACTTCAGCCGAGGGGATGATTTTTCAAAGAAACTTGTCATTTCTTTGTAATATTTGTGAAATTTATTGGCAATTTCTGAGTGTAAATAGTTTCAAAGTAATCCTGCATCAAATGGTTTTATTGCACCAGCTGTTTCAAACTCTGAGACCTCAAACATCATGAAGAAAAATGAACGCTCCTGCAGCGTTTGAGACACTTGATCTAATGCAGTGACGTTCAGACTCGCCACATACTTTTTGGTGCTATTGCATGTGTTTAAGACAGTATTTCATGTCGCTCTTGATGTTTCAGCAGCACTTGAGCTGCAGCCTTTATCTTCTTTACACGCTAGGTGAAAAGAGAGATATTTTTAGCCCGTCCACAGTCGTCTGTTCCGCCAATTCTTGTGAGAAATCTCTGTCCGCAGGTTTTTCCATTGTATTTTGTCACAAAGGTGAAACTGAGGCGAGCCCCGCTGGTGGATCTGACCCAGAGAGGCTGAGATAAGCGGGATTCTGCTGGAGTGACTGACCACTGCTGCGTTCAGTCCAGCACTATTTATAGAGCCCAGACCCACATCCCAGAGGAGAGAATAGCAGGAAACAGGCAGAAAGGAGAGAGAGACGGTTTACGCCAAATTGTCTTGTAAATCACGCGTGACCTAAACACTGTAATGAGTTTTCAACAAGAGGACATTCACCTCAAATTAATCTGCTGGGAGCAGAAAGTGCAGATTACATTGGGAGATGAAGCCTGCGTTCATGAATATGTCCTTATGTGAAGAGTGGAGGGCAAAATATGGTCACAAACCTGCAGCTGTGCCACACTTCCATTATTAATCAGCACATCAAACATACTCGGGTCGCCAACAATAGAACCGCGATTCAATAGATGTGCTCTTGGCCGTCATGCTGAGCTGGAGCTCCAGCTGGAGACCCGCGGTAGGAGCGTCTTCGTCAGCCAAGCCGCATTCCACGAGCTGTCCATTCAAGAATCCTGATTAGATTCTTCTTCCTCGTGTTTCGGCTGTATTTACGATTCTGTGCGATGCGTTTTATTTCCGTCAGGATCGAGTAACTGGCCGGCATGAGGGATGCAAATGTGACTTAATCTAATTTATCTTTTAAAACATATACAGCTGTGTTTCATTTACGATAATTCTCAAACACATCTTTGATTATGCTGCCAGTTGCTTTGGCTTTTACTTCCTCTCTCAAAAGCTTTTAATTTACAAAAGAAAATCCAGAAACTGACCTTTCACCCTCCTATTGAACATACTGTTCATAGCAGATGAGATTTCAGATGTTTTTTCAATCTAATGACAATGCAAATAAACGAAAGGAACTATTTAAAGCCACTGACTCTTTAGAAGTGGGTTATACTACAGCCAATGTAAATACACATTTGACCACAAACACAACATGTGCTTTTTACTTGTGAGCTACTTTGGTACAAAGGTATCTGTCAAGAACATAAATGCAGATATCATACTGTCATACCGGCTTTAGTATTTTAGAAATAAATAAGAAAACTAATATGGGCAAATGTCTGTATTATGTTTTCAGATTTCAGTGTCAGAAACATGCTCTGTGCATTTGACATGTTGGTTAGCGTGTCAGGGGAGCATTTCTTTGTTGAAATTGTATGTTATTTTTTCCAATTGAAAAAACTAAATGACCCAGCAGGTTTACAGGTATAGTTCACCCAAAATGAAAATTTGCTGTTTATTTACTCACCTTTATCCAAAATAAAGAGTTTTTTTTTTCTTCAGCAGAACAGTAAAGAAGATTTTTAGCTGAAACCGTGGTGATTCATAAAATGCAAGTCAGTGACAATCAGCAGAAAAAAAACAAACAAAAAACATATCAGGCAACACAAAATTAAAACCTGTGGCTCCTGATGATATATTGAGGTCTTGTGAAGAGAAATGATCAGTCTATGCAAGAAACTGAATCGAACTGAACTGAAACTAAAATTTACAACACTATCAGCTGTAATCCAGAGCCTTAGGCAAACAGGGAAATCCTGTTCTTTTTCTGCAAACTGGTTCTTTTGAACAGTTTGTTTCAGTGAACTGGTTCAAATAAACAATACACCAGTTTTAGGTAATCACACAATGATTATAAATGTTTTCATTTTTGGTTGAACCTTTTCTCTGTTAGATAAATGTGAGTGTGTTTAAGAGCTACTGTCCATGCAGAGGTCAAACCCTGGACACCCAGACTGAGAGCTGTTTGTCGTGTCCCCAGATCAAGGGTCATGGCAGCACAATTGAGAGCCACTGACAACGTAATTAGAGCTGTTGGGGGACGAGGGACCCCGGCTCTAAACGTCTGCCCCGCGACACTAATGGGGCCGATTCTACATTGTTGTCAGCTGACCTCTGAGCCGCCTGCCAGACGCGACGTTTAGAGACAGAGATGTTCAAAAGCAGGAGGTTTATCTGACTACTGGCCGGTTTCGGGTGAGAAAGCGAGCGAGCGATAGCATCAGTTATCACCCAGAGTGCTCAGCCATTAACAGTCATGAGACATTAGCTTTATCAGAGCGCATGAATATCAGGATGAGATGTTTGTAAAGTGCATCATTAACCTTTTGCACTGGTATGAGTGACCGGATACAATAAAGAGCACAAATACATTACTGGAGCGATTAATAGCACTGCGCTCACTCCACAGTGCCGCATCAGATCATACTGAGTATGTGCTTCTCATGCGATTGCATTTCATACTGCATCTGGTGGAAACTTATAGCAGAACACCTTCAAGAATGAGAGCTGGTGCAAACGCCAGAAGGCTCATTTTTCTTCTACTGTGGAGTAACAAACTTGAAACAGAAAAATGTAAAAATGCTTGTTCTTTTATAAATATTGAAATTTACTGCTATGCATTTAAATTTTGTATTTGCATTTTCAATGTTCAGTAAAATGTACGCGGACATTTAGATTTTTGATAATCACATACTGGTGTTTATGATTATAAGCACTGGTGCTAACTACTCTTTCCACCAATGGAAACATAAACACCACAGACAAGAGCACAAATCTAGACTTTTTTTAAAATGAGGTCTGCCATCATGAGTGTTTCAAGATAACGGTAACTGTAACTTGTCAGCGTAACACCACAGATACTATTAAAGTGCAACACATGAAATAGTAATTATTTTACAAACATTTGTAAAATAAATAAATAATGAATAAACACCCTCAGATCAACCATCACCTGCAACGACCCCCTCCCCCACAGTTTTTTTATTTATAAAGTATGATAAAAAGTTTTATTTAAAAAAAAAAAAAAAACAGTTCAGTTAAAATCTATATTCACAATAAAACAACTTTATGTTGTAATGTTGTATCGTTGTAATTACATTGCAGGATATCTCTTGATGTATGGTGGAAACATGCAACGATTTCGTTACACATAAAACCTCTCAAACTTAATTAAATATATAGTTTTGAAACAAGACTGTCACCAAAATGTGGCTTGAAATAGTTAATGACATTTAGGTAAAACTGTATTGTGCTAAAGAATACCACTGTATATTTTAAAGGTTTATTTGGGAGATGAGGAAAGTGCGTCCAGCAGCTGCTGCTCGGACTGAACGGCTGAACCGCTGCGGCCTAATGAGAGCAGACGATGGACAAAAGCGCCTCTCATGAGCCAAGGAATATGCGGAGATAGATATCAACATAGAGCCAAACACTGAGCGCTGCTGTCTCCACAACACACACACACACATATCCTGATCGGGTAACATCGTTAACAATCATTACTCGGACAGCGGGAAGTGGAGTGTCGTCCGGATCGGATCAGGTTTGCCTGTCGCGAATGAAAGATCTGGATTGTGAGAACTGGACCGGCGTTCACACGAATATGCGAATAAACACCGTTCATCCGGTTACGGACATGTAATAATGCAATGCATCACGCTACAAATAACCAAATAAAACTCCGTCTTTGGTATCAAATAAATGTCGGTGAAAATATTGCACTGTGCATTCTCTAATATAGCTGAATTCAAATCATAAGTGATTCTTCCTCTGGACTTCTTGTGTGTTTCATTTTTGATGTTTTTCCGAATCAATTTGATATCATAATCACTGATCAAATATTTAGAACTCTCCGCTCTATATAGTGAGTTGAGGATGAATATTTGATGAGCTGCGTTATTTACACGTTTGTCGGCGGCCGATTGGTGTTTTCTGGCTCGTGCTGAAGGCCAGAACTGAAGGTGAAACGCTTTTACTGTCAAACCTCAGAAACTCGACACCAAATCACTGACAGGAGCTCCAATCAGCAAAGCGGTGAGCGCCTGCACGTGAGAGGCGCTGCGGGAGCGGACAGTGACACCTGCTGCTGGATCAGCTTCTCATTCACTGCTGCTCATCACAGTCAAGGCGGCTCCTACACTGCATACAATCAGACTCATTCTGTGCTAGTGTCATTCAACTGTATTTTCTGTGCACATTTCTCTCACTCTAATAGAAGAAAAAAACAAATGTGTACAAGAAGAATAGTGTAAAAAGTAATAAAAGACTCACAAGTTGAAAAAAAATGTGTAGAAATTGCTAGTAAATTTCACAAACAATTCCAAAGAGCAAGCAACTGACCCACTGTATCAAACATGAAATTCTTGAGTAGAAAAAATAAAAAAGTAGAAAGTATTTTCTTGCAAAATGTACTTGGAAGCAATTTTTGGTTTATTTACAACTTTGAAAAATATTTTTTTACAGTGCATGTTCATCTAATTCTTGACAACTAATAAAGAAGTACAACTGACATTAAAATAAAATAACTTGGAGTTAGAATAAATAAATTGTACTTTACCTAAATGGAAAGTACAGCCAATCATACTTTTTTTTTTTTAACCCTTTCTTCACTTGTTTTTGGGAGTGGAGTTAATTTATGCATCAACCCTTTAGATTAATTAATTCATTAATGTAGAAGTGACAGATAAAAGCTACAGTAAAATGTGATAAATAAAGAGTGAACAGTCACAAATCTCAACATAAAGCTACAGTTTTGTTTTGATACTGTTTTCATGTGCAGTTGTGATGTGTGAGTTGTTTTTACTTCTGAAATCTGAATCAGTTGGTAAGATGATGGTCAGTAGTTGTGTGTTTACATCTTATCACGCTCACTAATCCACTAAAACAGCCTTGTTGTTAATCCGTCATATCAGAAACACCAAATCCTTACTTTAATATGGGATCTTGACACAGGATAAATCCAACTTACTTTTGTTATCCAGGTCACACGCACGTCTCAGCACTAGATTACAGATGTACAGCAGAAATCAGAACACCTGTGGTGTTTCAGTGTTCACCATTAAAGCCTTAGAATTAATCTCTCTCTCACACACACACACGGGTGAATCTTGAGAAACCCTGCCATATGCGTGTCTCCATATTTTACTAGTGATGATACTAGATTTACTAGATTGAATGCAAAATAACTTAAAATATTAATCTGATTAATGTTTAAAAATGTCACCATTATATTGAAATGGGTTATTTATTTAGACATTTCACACTGCAGTTGTTGTTGTTTGTTTGTTTGTTTTTACATTAAGTGAGAAAATGCTAGATTTCTGTTTATTCTGTAATTTCTGTTCATCCTTGTTAAGTAGTGACATATCTCTTTAAAAACCTTGTTGCAGTCTTTGTAAAATCATACTTGTGGAAGTGACATCTCAAAAGTCTTTCTGACCACACAGTTCAAACAGAAGTAACTTTGTTTAAGACATGTTTAAGACATTTTTGAAATACTATTATGGAGGGGGAAAAACATTATATATATATATATATATATATATATATATATACATACACTACCGTTCAAAAGTTTGGGGTCAGTACATTTTTATTGTTTCTTTCTTT
The DNA here is from genome assembly GCA_019740295.1 of Labeo calbasu. NCBI lineage: Eukaryota > Metazoa > Chordata > Actinopteri > Cypriniformes > Cyprinidae > Labeo > Labeo calbasu. The sequence goes on from JAHKKF010537602.1 coordinate 116,469, forward strand.
TTTTTTTTTTTTTTTTTAAGAAATTAATACTTTTATTCACCAAGGATGTATTAAGTTAATAATTAAAAGTTTATTAAAAGTTAATAATAA
>JAHKKF010537603.1:0-20427 GCA_019740295.1 Labeo calbasu
TTTTTTTTTTTTTATGAGGAGACACACCTTCCTTTGCCTCCTTGGAAGAAATGCCCCTGATACATACATATATTCATATAAATATATATATGTGGTACATAAAAGAATCTGAAAATCTGAATTCCCAGTTGCTCCGCAAGCATTCTTAAATGCAATGAAAAGAAAATGAAGGAAATCATCAGGGGAGCACTTAGACTACAGTCTGAGGATCACAATCTCCTGCTGTAACAGCCATAACAAACTAGCAACCTGAGAGGAAAGGCATTAATGCCGCCTCATCATAACCCACATTGCGGCTGATCACATAACCATCTTTATTCTCATGAAGATTAAGTATCCTGATAAATATGAAACATTTTGCTCATTATACATTCCTGGATTGTGTGTGCAGAAGACTGTGACAGCAAGGGCATTTGTCAAAACAAAGCCTGATAAACAAGTGTGCATAATATTTTATATAATATTCCAAGTGGATTTCTCTGCTGGGGCATTTGTGCCATTCTTTCACAACCTTTTTTAATAGCAGAATGAGTTTACAGACTGACCCAAAGGTGCGTGTTTTAATTATATGATTGAAGAAGAGGATGCCAGGTGCTGTATTGATTTAAAAAATGTTTTTATGGCAGTAGAACTTCAGTTTTGCATTATAAAAGCCTTAGAAATGCAGACTGTTCTGCATCCACTGGGCATTTGTATTAAACCCTGGTGCCAAGTTTGGAAGTTGGTAGTTTTTATTCCCAGTGGGTGTAGAGTCTGAATGAACTGGTAGTATTTGCACCAGTGCTGTGACCATGGTTTCATCCTGTTTCTATGTAGACAATGCAGATCATGTCAGTATAGGTTCACTGTCAACGCCTACCATCGTTTTATATCCATCCGAAAGCCATTTCACCTAACACATCTGAGGCTTTCACAGGCATTGGCCGATTTACATTTTAAATTTCAGGTTTGGCCTTTCCTGCTTTGAAACTCCACATATTGAAGGTGGCCACCACAGAACTTCCCCTCATTATGCAAATTGGTGTCACAGATTTTCCTCTCTCTCAGCTTTGTATAGACCTGTTGTAAGGCAGAAAGCAGCATCTGTGAGTACAAAGATGCTGGCTGCTCTCCGTCTCTGCGATATGAAGGGAGAGGCAGATGTTTGGCTATATGTAGCAGCTTTTGATGACGAGGAAGAAAACACACTTGCTTCTGGCAACGGGCTAACAATTCAGAAATATCACAAATTCAAGACTCAGTGAGTAAGATTCAGTTATAAATGTGCTGTACAGCTTTTGAGAGTGAAGCAAAAATGGAGCACGAAAAGGTTTTTTCCGCTGAGCGTGACAGCTAACAACATCCACCCACACGGCTCTTCTGGTTCTGTTAGAGCGGCGGATGGCTGTGATAGTCAGCTACAGTATCATGTCATGAGGAGTGACATGTCAACGCTTTACACCAGTGGCGTGTGATGGACTTCTGAATTGAAGAGGCAAAGCCCTCTCTTTTTAGTTTCACTAAAAGATTTTTAAAACATATTTCAGTTTCAGTTGAGACAGTTTTGTGTTAAAGGATTAGTTCACTTCCAGATAATTTACTCACCCCCATGTCATCCAAGACGTTCATGTCTTTCTTTCTTTAGTCGGAAAGAAATTAAGGTTTTTGAGGAAAACATTTCAGGATTTTTCTCCATATAGTGGATTTCAATGGTGTCCAATGGGTTAAAGGTCCAAATTGCCGTTTCAAAGCAGCTTTAAATAGCTCTACACGATCCCAGGCAAGGAATAAGGGTCTTATCTAGTGAAACGATCAGTCATTTTCTAAAAAATATAAAAATGTATATTCTTTTTAACCACAAATGCTCAGCTTGCACTAGCTCTGCAATGCATGTCTATGACTTCACGCATTATGTAATCAGGTTGTCTGTTCAAAAAGGCAGGGTAGGGCGAAAAACATCTCATTTATCCAACTTCTAAATTGTCTGACATCGGTTTTGTAAAGGGCATTTGACTTTCTTTGCACATTCGCTTTGTGAACACTGGGTAGGTGCTTCCACCTTCATCACGTGTGATGTTGTGGTTAAAAAGTATTTCAGTTTTTATATTTTTTAGAAAATGACTGATCGTTTTGCTAGATAAGCTTTTATTCTAAAGTAAACAAATTTTTACAAGCTATGTCCAAGCATGGCTTTTATTATTATCACTATTTTTTTTTTTCATCTATGACTATTGAGTCATTTTGGATCATTGTTCTTAAAATTCTCAGTAAACACTGGAGGATTTGAATTAGTCCTTATTTCTATTTTTTCAGTTTTAATTTTAATTTAGTTGTTTTAGTAAATTTGTTGTGTTTTTGTCTTTTTTTCTTAGATTTTGTTAATATGTCTATATAAAATATGAAATGTTGCCTTGGCAACTAGCTCAAATAAAACTATTGCAAGGATTTTTAAATAATATTTTATTTCAGTTAAAGTTTATTTTATAAACAACAAAACTTTAATGATTGTAGTTAAAGGGTTAGTTCACCCCCAAATTTAAATTCTGTCATTAATTACCCTCATGTCGTTACAAAACCCAAAGACCTCTGCTTATCTTCAGAACACAAATTAAGACATAGACAGCAACGCAGCTACCATGTTCAAGGCCCAGAAAGATAGTAAGAACATTGTTAAAATAGTCCATGTGACACCAATGGTTCAACTGTAGTTTTATGAAGCTACAAGAATACCTTTTATGTGCAAAAAAAAACAAAAATAACGACTTTATTCAACTATTTCTTCTCTTCTGTGCAAGTTTTTGAAACACACTGACACGGAAGAGAAGAAATGGTTGAATAAAGTCGTTATTTTTCTTTTCTTTTCGCACGAAAGGTAAAAAATGTTCTTACTACCTTTTTGGGCCGTGAATGTGGTTACTGTCTATTCATGGTCAGAAAGTTATTGAATATCATCAAAAATATCTTAATTTGTGTTCTGAAGATGAATGAAGGTCTTACAGGTTTGGCATGACATGAGGGTGAGTAATTAATGACAGAATTTTCGTTTTTGAGTAAACTATCCCTTTGACTATAATAACCCTTTTTAATAATTTTATTTGTTCTATTTGTTTTCAAAATTTTCCTTGGAGAAATCCCACTTGCTTTACACATGAGTTTAAGAGACCTAAGAGACTTCTGGCTGTTTGACCCCATCATCGTCTCATTTGTTCTTGAAATGCAATGTACGCCTGAGGCTCCTTTTGCCCTCAGACTAGTAAATGATTCAAGGTGCGTCCATGTATGTGTGTGCCGTACTCTGCACTTAATAACCATGTTAATATTTTAGCACTGTGTGTTCATATTTTACTTTCCACTGCTTTGACTTTTGGTGGTTTGAAAGAAGCAAAGCTAAATTTCTTTAGTATATTTAGCGACAGAATCATTCCAGTATCATTTTTACATTTGTTCTTGTGAATGACTTTGTTATAAATGCTCACGTTTTGACTAGTCTGCAGAAGAAAGTTTACTATCAAAGTTTTTTGGAATTGCTGATGTTCCACAAAACTTTTCATGTGGCCCTGCTTTGCATTCTTAGAAGAGCGTTTGTATCGATTGTTCAATCCCTGTAGGGATTGTGTGCACTCTCTCTCTCTCTTTCTTTCTGTCTGATATAAAGATTGCAGTTGACAGAGAAAACCCTCCTCTTGCTTCCTCTCTCCTCTGTATCGTGGCTATTCAGATTTTAGGACATCAGAATGTAGTGTTAGTGTTTCATCAGTATGTAGTGGGAGTGCTGTAGGCTAATGAAAAATCTGGCCTGCATATAATGGCCAAGGTCATTTCTTTTTCCAGAAAATGCGCTCTTGAAATGCATCCAAAGTAGAGCTGAATGATACAAATGGATATGTTTATGATGATTCTGCTAGCTATAAAAATGCAGCTACTTCGTGAATAGTATGATGATTTTAATGCATTTTTTATTTGGTCTTTCAGTTTGGATTCAGAGCACCATTAGACAAATTTGAATAACTTTTGCTTGAAGTTGCCGTTTGGTACTATAGCTTAATAAATTAAAAAAAAAAATTATTTATTTTTTGCAAAAATCAGCTTTTTCAGAGCAAACATGGAATATATACAGTGCCTTGCAAAAGTATTCATACCCCCTTCGTTTTTTCACATTTTATATTGCAGCCTTATGTTAAACTGCTTTAAATGACTTTTCTCACATTAATTTACACTTCATACACTATAATGACAAAGCCCAAACGGATTTGTGACAACTTTGCAAATTTATAAAAAATAAACACTGAAATAAGTACATTGCATAAGTATTCACACCCTTAACTCAGTACTTAATTAAAGCACCTTGACAGCCTCATCTGCATTTGGCAATTATCTGCCATTCTTCTCCTCACCTCATTACTTCTCAAACTCTGTCATCTTGAATGGGGGCTGGCAGACATTTTCAGGTTTCTCCAGGTATTTAAAAAAATGTATATGTGATAAAAGGTTTTGTCAGTTGTTAGTAGTAGCTTATAGATGGCCTCAAGAATTAATTCAGTGTATTGTTCAGTGTTTGAAATGCTAAGCATTTAAAGCTAATTTACAAAAGACAGTCTGAGTACTTTCTGAGAAAGGGTAAATAAAATAAAACGAGAGGGGAAAAAGAAAAGAGTGAATGGGAAAGAAGAGGTACATTGCCTGAGGAGTGGTTGATTCCTCTGATTTGATGGGAGGATGAGAGTATTATATTGAGGTGAAGAGGTGAAGACAGATTGGTGTGCATGAAGTGACACTCGCTGTATGCAGTGAGAGGCCAGTGCTCAGGAAATGAAAGCAAACGACACTGTGTGTGTGGGTGATTGTGCATGTAACCTCTTTACTGCACCCTTATCTTCTTTTTTTATTTCATCAAACACTTTTTCTTGTCTCTTTGTTATTGCTTAGTATGTAACTTGTTTGGCTCTAGATCACAGAATCTTGCAGAATCTTGTCTTTTGTCATTAGGAGAGTTTGTGCAAAAATGAAACTTAAAATATTTTTTTATCCTGTGAAGCACAAAAGAAGATATTTAGAAGATTGCTCTCTAGTGACGTAAATCAGGTCTATGCAAAATACAAATATGCAGAGAGGGGATGTGGGTGGCACAACCCACCTACTCACAGAGGATAGGGTGGTTCTCAAACATGAGGATGAAATCACTGTGATGAACAGGAAATTAGATAGTGGAGAGCCTGACATGGTTGGGTTGTGTGTTTGACCTGTCTGAGTCAGCGCTCTGACTTGATCTGACCTTAAACGGCATGATGAAAGAGCTCAGGACCCCATCACACAGCTCATCAGCACTGCTGACCCCCGAGAGCTGTTCACTGACAGGAAGGGAACTACCGTGATTGTGTGTGTTTACTAATGCATCATAAATGGTCACAGATTGTTTGTTGGTTGGATGTATAACTCAGGGAACAATGGAGCAGTCTTTTGTGAAAACCATGATACATTTTCTCTGGATTCTTTGAAGAATAGAAAGTTTAAAAGAATTTAATGAATAATAATAAAATAGAAATATTTTATAACATTATAAATGTTTTGACAATCATTTTGATCAGTTGAATGTGTGAATGATTCATAATCGTCTTGAAATTTGAATTTTTTATCAAATTCTTGAACAAAGAATTTGTAGTCATTGTTGAGTTACTGCTCTAACTGTTTAAAAATGTAATATAAAAATAATATAAAAATAATACTGGGAAAAAAATTATATTATTTATGTATTAGTTTTACTTCCAGAATAAAAGTTTACTCACCCCCTTGTCATCCAAGATGTTCATGTCTTTCTTTCTTCAGTTGATTAAAAATTAAGGTTTTTGAGGAAAACATTCCAGGATTTTTCTCCATATAGTGGACTTCAATGGGGATCAGCGGGTTGAAGGTCCAAAATGCAATTTCATTGCAGCTTCGAAGGGCTCTACACTATCCCAGCTGAGGAAGAAGGGTCTGATCTAGCAAAATGATCTGTCATTTTCTAAAAAAATTAAGATTTAAATGCTTTTTAATGCTTTTTTGGACTAGGTCAACCTTAAACATTACGTAGTCACGTTGGAAAGGTCACACGTGATGTAGGCGGAAGTACCAACCCAGTGTTTACAAAGCGAATGTGCAAACTAAGTCAATCAACCCATTGGCTCCCACTAAAGTCCAATCTCTGGAGAAAAATCCTGGAATGTTTTCCTCAAAAACCTTAATTTGTTTTCAATTGAAGAAAAAAAGACATGAACATCTTGGATGGCATTGGGTTGAGTAAATTATCAGGAAATGTTTATTCTAGAAGTGAACTAATCCTTTAGTATTACTTATTTGTTTTTGCTAAAATAGATATCAAAATAGTTTTTGTGCATGTGTGTTGTGGCCAGTTAGAAAACAGAAAGTAAACATAACTCCTAATCTGAATATAGCTGCTGTCAAAAATGCATATTGTTGAGCCTGTACACTACAGAGTTTAGCAAAAATATCTATATCATTTATTAACATCCAGCATCCTGGCCATTTCTCTACTTTTACCATTATAAAAACAAAACAACAAATATTGCTGTAATTTTTTTTGTTGAAAATAATTTGTTAAAGTGTATCCGCCCATCTCTTCTTTTCTCTCTTCCTCCTTCCCCTGAGCCTGTAGAGCAGACAGTCATGAAGACAGATGGCTGTTATTAGAGGGTGTAAGGCCTGGAGAGCGCTGGATTTCACTTCAGTCACTGCCGGCCACAGACCCCAAACTCATTAGAAAATAGAATGGTGTGATTTTGCTCACACCTGCTTCAGCTGTGGCCAAAATTTCTAGCAGATGCACACACATGTTTGTGGAGGATTTCACACAGAGGCACTCACACCTACGCACAAAAACAAACACAGATGTGCATATATATAGCTGCTTAAATACTTACTGTACAAAGAACATCTATTTGATTTTGATTTACCTTCTTTGTTTTAGAATTAAGATATTTTAGTCTTTGTAAAGAAACTATATGACTGCAGCTTATTGGTCAGATATTGGGCCTTTTGTCCGATATACTGCAAGTGGTTGATCTGACAAAACAATAGCACTACTATAATAATTAACAAGGTGTAGATAGTAGAAGTCAACCGATGTATCGGTTTTGCCGATTAATCGGCACCGATAGTTGATTGGCGGAACTATCGGTTAGCATAAATCCATGCCGATAGTGTTTTTCCAGATTGGGTCCGTTGCTGGATCGTCATGGACCTTTCTCACATTTCTGGGTTTCTCATAGCGGAAGTCATCATAGTTGGGTAAAATCCGAAAGCAGTGAATGGGAGAGTACCACAAATATATTTTTTGCATTCCTATTTGAAAAGAAAAACTACATGATAGCTTTTTCACGACTTTCAATCAAAGAAAAAAATTGAGCTAGACTGATATCGGCAGTCAGAAGAGAGAACAATGTCACATTTACTGTCCCTCCTATAGACACGGCATTAGAAACACCCTCGCATAGTGTTAAATAGTTTTTTTGTAACTTGATGAAAAGGTGATATAATACAAAGTTTTGTGTTATAAAAGTACATACATATTTTTAAAAATCAAAATATAAAAAACTTTAAAGGATTTATGATGATGATAACCATTAAAACACATCATCACAGGCTTGTGAAAAGGGTCCATTATACAGCAAAGTCCCTATCTACAAGTTTCCTACGCCCCATGAGGCCTTGCGTCAAAAGTGGGAGCGTCTTCTGGTTCAAAGTAAACAAGCGGGACGTGACACTCATTCATTCAACAGTTGGCAGGAGTGATGGGCAAATAAAGCCTCGTGAAGCACAGAGACTTTCCTCTGACTGCTTCGGGAAAAGATTCAAAGCTTCAAGAGTGTCGAAAACAGCACGATCTGGTGGTTAGTAAAAAATAAAGCCGCCAAAAGCCTGTGAACTCCGTCGGAAGAAGCATTCACCACAATTTCCATAGATCGATCCTTGTTATATGCACAAATAAAAGCCTAACCGTGTGTGTTTGTTTGTTGAATTTCTGACTCTGATGAATTAATAAACCCATTGAACAGTGCCATTAAATGCCAGTACGAATATCAATATGATGTAATAGAAGAATAATGTACACATATATCAATTGCATATTACATATATTTAATTTTCCTGAAATAATTTGTATTCTTCATATTACTTATATGACTGGGTATTTAAAAATTTAATTATTAAATAGGTCCCAATGAAAGTGTACTGCAAAGTATAATCTGGGGGTCGAACATTAGGACACGCAAAGTGCATCACGCACATGCCTGGACAGAAAGTGAGGCTTCTATGAAAGGGATTTCTACATTAAAAAGCCTCGAATCGAGGCTTCATCTGGCATGCCCTTTAACACAAGCTCTGATGTCTTGGTTCAAATGTCATTTCACTAGTTGACAGTCATTCAAGATGTAGCGATCCAAATTGGCTAATGATGTGGGAAAACAAATTCAAAAAGCATATGTTGTCCATAAGAACGTAATGACATCTCTCATAAAGGTGTGCATCTTTACAAAGTAAACAATGGTCTAAAAAACACTTAGCCTCTTTGCTAATTAGCACACAAAATACCGTTGGTATACTACGTCCGCCGGCTCACCGGAAGTCTGTGCGCGCTGCACAGAGCGGGACACGTCAAAGGTGGATTTAAAACATCGACAACGAAACGGTTTGTTCAGTATACTGTAGTGCATGTTTTCATGTCATTACTAAACAGTTAATTTGTTGACTAGATGCTGCATTAGTGGAGAAAGGACAGCACTATATACTTTTGGCCGTTTGGTGATCATATAAAGTCTTGTAGACCACCGCTCTAATCGAACATGATACATCCAGTGTGTGTGACTAACATATTTTTATATTTTGATTAGATAACCACAAATGTTCTAGAATAGAAGCAGTTAAATTGTGAAAATACACAATATCCATATGTATGCAATACTGTGGCCTTTGTGTAGATATTTAAAGATGGCCATCTTTAGCTTGATTATTGATGTAATGGAAACACTTTACAATCCATTTGTAACATTAAAATTGATAAAAGCTGTAGAATAGAAGTATTGTTCCTTGTTAGAGTTTGTTAATTTCAGCATTTACTGATATATTTACATTTTTTTAGTTGCTTTGTTAACATTAATGAACAATGAACTAACCGTAATGATCAATATATAATTAATATTAATATTTTTATTTGTTTACAAAGTATGGTTCAGTAGGCTACTTTTTTTTTTTTTTTTTTTAAATAGCAGAACACTATTTATTTTCCGTTCAGTATCCATTTTAAAAACTATCGGACAATTAATTGGTCAGTGTGGTCCAATCTAGTTATCGGTATCTGTAAAATCCAATATCAGTCGACCTCTAGTAGATAGCGTGTAAATAAGAGTGTGGATTGCTTCATTAATTTTAGCATGCAGTCCAGGACTCTGTGGTCAGACAGTCAGTGAGTTCATGCTGAACTGAGGACTCAAACTTACACTTATGGCTCCAGTGATTATAATTGGGATGGGAGTGTTGCTCGCTGTCTTGTGTATAATTTATTCAAAAGCTGAATAACTGTTTTGTTTTTCATGCTGCTAAAGGAACAATGCAAGGTTGACTGTTAAGTCACTGTCTTGATAAACTGATAAATTAAGTTTTCTTATTTTTAATTAATAATTAGCATGACAATATTAAGGGAATATCAAGAGAAATAATCAAAAATGAATAATTTTTACATAACTGTGCTGCTTAAAGGTGCGTTTTGATGTTGACTTTAGGTATAAATTAATCAGTGTGGTAGTTTTAGCTTCCTACTCTTTAAATCAAATATGTATTAAAGCTATTTCCAACTAAAGAGAGTAAAGGTTTAGGTCTTGTTTGTATGTGTGTTTAGGTTGTTTCTAATAATAGAACATGGGGTATCATAAATTTAACAGCCACAAATGAGCTCCTCAGAGGAATGAACTGAGCAGTCTTGCTTGTAGAGTGCAGAATAGCAGGTGCTGCTGTCTCCTGTGAGGGCCGCTAATACCATTAGATGGTGCTATAGACTCGTTTTATCTATTTAATGTGAAATTACGTCAAGTGCACACACACCATATACTTAAAGAGTATGTGTAACAGTCCATCACAGCTGTATAATTAAATCATTTTAAAGGTTTTCATTTTTAATCTGCTTCTCATGGTCTGAAGGCTTCCCCCCTCATGACATTAGTCTCCTCAGGGCAGTGAGGATTGTGGGAGCTTGGACTGATCTCAGGGAGAATGGGTTCTCTTGTGTAAAAGGGATTTTTTTTCTTTAACACAGTGAGCATTTTCGCATTGAAGCAGAAGTGTATGTAAAAGATATTGTTTCCATGATTATATGTGACCCTGGACCACAAAACCAGTCATAAGGGTCAGTTTTTTGAAATTGAGATTTATACATAATCTGAAAGCTGAATAAATAAGATTTCCAGTGATGTATGGTTTGTTAGGATAGGACAATATTTGGTGAGATACAACTGTTTGAATATCTGGAATCTGAGGGTGCAAAAATCTAAATGCTGAGAAAATGGTCTTTAAAGTTGTCCAAATGAAGCTCTAGCAATGCATATTACTAATCAAACAGTAAGTTTAGTTATATTTAATATAGAAAATGTACAAAATATCTTCATGGAAAATGATTTTATTATCCTAATGATTTTGGGGGTAAAAAAAAATATTTTTTTTTTTGATAATTTTGAAATATACAATGTATTGTTGGCTACTGCTACAAATACGACTGGTTTTGTGGTCCAGGGTCACATCTGATTTATTATGTAAGTACTCAGTGTATTTATAAATGTCACTATGTTTTGTAAGAATGTTTCTGCCTGTCTGAAAGAAGTCAAATATCGTGTTGATTATGAATCTAATATGTCACCTACCTTATTTTTTTCCTCCCTTGGATTCAGCCTTATTGTACTTCATCATCCCAGACAGTGTTGTTAAATATTTGAATGGTTTTACCATGTATATCCATAGCAGCCCATACTTTTTAATGATAATAATTAATGCTCATTTCGAATTGGACATAACCGAAAAATGATTCGCGATTCAGTGAAGGAGTCAGTTGCGAACTGAGAAAAGTCTCTCAACCATTCACTATCTCACAATCACAGTTATTTAAAAAAAAAATGTCCTGGCTATTCCAAGCTTTATAATGGCAGCCAATGGCTGTTGAGTTTTTGAAGTCCAATAAAGTTCACCCATTAATCATAAAAAGTACTCCACATGGTTCCTTGGCTCCACATGGGGTTAATAAAGGCCATCTGAAGTGATTTGATGCATTTGTGTAAAAATAATATATATATACAACTTTAAAAACACACATCAGAAGATACTTCTCTTTTTAATATGAATAAGAATTTATTGGATAAATTTAAGACATATTAACTAATCTAACACAGACACACGCATTCACACATGTTGCAGAAAGAGAGAAAGAGAGGAAAAATGAGTTAAGAAGAGGGAAAATATGAAATCCCAAGTTTTCAGCAATATATGCAATTGCTTAGACCTGAGCAACCATCAATCATCTAATCAACCCTCACACTTGAGTTTCTCAATGGTTATTAAACTTTATATTAAATGCACCAGTTCAGCTAGAATCTGGAGGTTGTACTTGCCTTGCCTTTGCATTAAGGGATTCCCTTCGATTACATCATTGCAAAAAGGGGGTTTTCCAAGGTTGCTGATTGGCTGGAAGCTTGTGGTCGCTTGAAGTGATCTCTCAACAGAAAAAAAAAAAGATTAAAGTAAAAGAAAGAAATGTGACGATCCCCTCATGTTTTCGTTTTAGAGGAGTGGCTAACATGCAAGCCAGGAAGCGCTCAATGAATGCAAAAAGCAGCGCAAAAGCGATGGCAAAAAGCACAAACTAAAAGCTAAATTTTATGGTGTCCTGGGGTTTTAAACTCAGGTTAAACTTTGACAATTAATCAAAATTGACAATCTCCTTCCTGAGTTGGGATTATCAATAACTGTGTTCTTTTGTGTTAATGTTGCAAGTTGTTCAAAGATGTGAAGGAGTTGGTTGGTTAGGCTTACTTCAGGCTGGCTGGCGCCAAGGTATCATGGACAGATTTATGATGTTGTCTAGTTAGCCTGAGTTTCTTTGTGGAATTTGGCTCTTTGGGTTGTTTTAACACTTCTAATTGAATCTTTCAGTTGTCTGATTCGCTCTGATACGCTACACTTATTTTGAAATCCTCCATCATTTTTCATTACAAATCCTTCTAATTCATAACCGCTGTTTTTGCTTTGCTCTTTTCTCTGCACTTCCGTGTTTGTAATTTCTCATCTGAGCTTACGTGACGCTTACGACCGACATCATCCGCTGGAACGCCACTCTGTCATGTATGCGCGTATGACAGTGGAAAGCTAGAGATTACAGTTTAGAAACTTTAATTATGGACCTTATTCTTACACAAACGCATCGATTCACTTCAGAAGGTCTTTATTAATCCCCCAGAGACATTTGGAGTATTTGTTATGATGGTTTTATACACTTTATTTTGCTTGATCACTGTCATTATAAAGCTTGAGCCAGGACTTTTTTAATATAACTATGACTGTATTTGTCTGGAAGAATAAAGTCATATACACCTAGGATGGCTTGAGGGTGAGTAAATCATGGGGTAAATTTAATTTTTGGGTAAACTATCTCTTTAAACTACTGTTGCAGTTTTTTCCATTTTATTAACAGTCTGGACACCTTATAACTGTGAGGACAGTTTAGTAAGAAACTCCTCAAAGCAATCATCTACAATTACTTGAACATAATTACTTTTTCCATCCTAGTTGACCCCTAGACAGCGAGTCAGTATGGAAATATCTATTGTCTTCTGAGGTGACAGAAAATCTGATGGTGGCGCCAGATGAATGGAGAAGATTCTCAACCACGCTGGTTGAATTTAAATGCGTGATTTTTTTTCTTTTTTTTATACTGTGGATGAAACCATGCATGGCATGTGTAGTTCAGCAATAATCCTTGTAAGAGGCAGTAATAAGCTTGAACAAATGTAAGCAGGAAGGATCAAGAAAATGAATCTAGCTTTGCATTCGAGCAGCGTACATCTTTCCCAGAGTTATGAAGGTCAATACTCTCTCTGAACTTTAGAGAGTTTGCCTCACTATAGCAATCAAATCAGTCCTGTGTGGATCCTGTGGTAAAACAATATACTCAAGAACATTTTAGAAGAATATACTGAAGTCATAATTTAATTTTAATCTGGACAGACACACAAAGCACTCTTTTTCTTTTAGGAACTAAAGGTTTAGAATATGAAGTGATTTCAAAGAGGAAGCTTTTTCAGTTTTGTGCTGATGCAATAGCGGAGCCCTTTAATTTTTATTTCACACTAGAGCTGCATGATTAATCGTTAAAAGATCACAATCTCGATTCAAACACCCACACTATCTTATTTCTAAATGTCAACGATTCGTTTGTGTCTGTTAAACCTTTGATAAAGTCATACCGACACATTCAAATCTGTGTTCGCGCTGCAGCTTACACAGAAAGAGCAGTTATCATGTTTAAGTATGAAACAGCTTCACAAACAGTATTTGCAACCATTTATAGTTCTGATATAAACACTGATGTCTGTGGTAGCTATCAAAAACAGCAAATCATCTTTTGAAAGTACAATAATTGGCATTTCAAATAGAGGGTTTGCACTTATGCCACACTTTGGTCAGTTACTTGGATGCGCAGCCATATTGGAGATTTTTGTGTGGAATCTGCTAATCTGCTGACTTAGTAAGTAGGAAAGGGCGCAATAGTTAATTGGTGATAAAAATACGTATGAACAGTATTAATTAAGATATTAGCCTAATATTTCACCTACCTGACCGGAAATGATAAGAACAAACACAAATGTTGTCAAGATTCTTGCCCTGGAAATCATGGCCAACCACAAACGCCTTCTGTTCTTAGACAGTTTTTTTGCACTCTTCTCCTTGATTTGTTATTTGTTAATTTTTGGCAGTCTATAATACTCCAAATGTTTTTCCCGGTCCGACCAATTAGTGCAACCCAAAACATGACAATAACTGACCATTTTCACCAGCAATAATCAGCAAAATTTGCGAGTTCCGTTTGGTTCAGTGGAATTGTTTATGTTCAATGATCCATCGTGAAAACATTCTATAACGTTTCTTTATTATAATGTTGATGACATTGTGTTGCCAGTAACTGTTAAAAAATGTGTTTGTCATTGAATCATTCATTCAAGAGATTCGTTAAAAAATGGAAGTGTAGTATTTATGAGTGAGTCACTGAATCATTCATTCAAACAAATTTAGATAAATAATAATTTAAAATAATTCATTCAAATTAATTAAACATTTTTGAGTAGACTTAGCAGCAATTAATATTTTGATACTGCCTCTAGTAAATTACATGTTATTTAGCTTAGTTCAGAATCTTTGGAGAATTGTGATCTATATTTGTGATCTATCTAAAATTGTGATTCTCAATTTATCCAAAACCGTGCAGCTCTATTTCCCACTTAATGGTTTTGTTGATTTTTTTGGATCCCCAGTAGGTTCTTTATTCTGTAAGTTGCATTAACTTATGTTTTAAAGGCTACTTCATGTGTTATAATGTTTGTGGGCTTTTTCTTCAAAACGTATTTAATTTTATTCAAGTATTTAAATTAATAAATTGTGACCCTGGACCACAAAACCATTCTTAAGTAGCACGGGTATATTTTTAGCAATAGCCAACAATACATTTTATGGGTCAAAAATAATTAGGATATTAAGTAAAGATTATGTTCCATGAAGATTTCTTGTGAATTTCCTACCGTAAATATATCAGAACTTAATTTTTGATTAGTAAATGCATTGCTAGAAACTTCATTTGGACAATTTAAAGGCAATTTTTTGCACCCTCAAATTCCAGATATTTAAATAGTTGTATCTCAGCCAAATATTGTCCTATCCTAACAAACTCATACGTCAATGGAAAGCTTATTTATTCAGTTTTCAAATGTATAAATATCAGTTTCAAAAAATTGACCCTTATGACTGGTTTTGTGGTCCAGGCTGACAATTATTATTAATATACAAAAATAATTACTATAACTAAAATACTACTACTGCTACAATAATTAAATAACTACCTATTGAAGAACTTATAGTTTTGGTATAGCTTCTAGACTGACAAAATAAATCATTGTTAATTTTTTTTACTATAATAAATATATCAATACATTTTTTTGAAAACAAGCAGCTTTATCATAATCACAGTAGAAATCCTGGAAATATCTTGTGTCTTTGCAGGGGGGACTTATTGAATATTATATTGGACAGTTGAGGGCCTTGAGTCCAAAAGTCTGACCACCACTGAGCTGGAGTGAAAAGTTTGAAATAATATGTTTGCGTAAGACCGGACAATCCCATATACAAACACAAAAAAAGATTCAGGCCAATGCCAAATGAACAAATAAACTCTCGTTTTAATGTCCCCTGTCAGGGTAAACACGCTAACCGTAATCCATCAGGCTGTCATGGCGCCAGATGTGGGGGTAAATATCATAAAACGATGCCGTTTGCTGCATCACAGACTCCCTAATGAAGTCAGAGGAGCCATCCTGTTGGATGTTCATTAATCTTAAACTCCCTTCGTGAGCTAAAGCCTCAAAACCATCATCTGAAGTCAGAATTACTAACTTTAACCCAATAATTTTCATGCATTGATTTTTTTTTTTGTTGTTATTGTTGTGCATTGGATTTTGAGAGATAGTGACGGCCCTTCAGATGTGAATCACCAGCACGGCGGCCTTCTGACAGGAGTTTGTGTGAATATGTTGGTATTCAGCATCCATTTATTTCCCTGTAATCAAATTGTGCTTGAAAGTAATTGCATTCGCTAATTTCTTGCATTGTTAACCATGAAGAAAATTTGTAACGGTTTTCAATTTATCCCTCTCATTAAGGTGACTTTCAGCAGAGAGAGTGATATCTTGCTAATTAAATAAATAGATAAGTAAATAAATGTCTGGTTCTAATCAGTATTCATATCACTACAAGTACTAGTTTAAATTTGTGCATAATGTGTGTGGGAAAAATGTGCCAAACTAGCCCTTGATGTCATATGTCACAGTTATACATCAGTGTCCGCTTTGAGGCATGTGTGAATTAGACGCCTACGATGCGGTGCTGGCAGAGATTTGGTATATGAATGGCAAAAGTAATTCAAGCTGAGAGCCTCGTTGCCATTTGAAAAAGGAGAATTGTTTACAAGGCTCCTGAAAAGGTTAGCCGGATACACGGATACTGCAATAACAGGCTACTGAGGTGAGAATAGCGGTTTGAACGGCACATCAGCATGTCGCAGCCTCAGGTTCATACCGATTTTCAGAGGCAGGAGGAACAGATGGTATCAGTCCAGGATATTATACAAAACTCGCATGTCTTTATAGATGCATACAAGTTTTTAAGCATTAAATTTTGAAACTTCAGGGTAATACGCCTTGAAATTAAAACATGCTGAACTGAATTGCTGCTGTCTGCGTGCTTGCTCATTCATGTGGAGAAGTCATACTTTCCTTTTTGTCGTTGTGCCCAAGGCCTCCATTTTCTATTGTTTGTACTATTCGGTCCTCTCCGCTGGAATCGTTCCCATTATGCCGCTACGCCACAAGACTATGAGAAATGCCAGCCAGCGGTGGGTTGGAAGTACAGTAAATGATCGTTAGGTTTGTTTCTGGGGTCCGCACAGTCACAGAAGACTGAGCCAACAGAATGGGATTGTACAGTAGAGACAACAGTAATGATAGCTTAAGTGGTGAACCACAGCATCAATGGAACTTCCTGAGAGCTGTCTTTATTGGGTGAAGGAACAATGTGGTCATTTGTGATTTCTCTTGCAGTCCATTATTCAATTTTTCATGAATTCCATTCTTTTTTTTTAAGTACCATTTCCATGGTTGTTCTTTTGTGCATAGATTACAAAAGACGTGCCAAAGATTTTAAGTGAATTTGTAGTATTATAACTAGACAAAAATAGCAAGGTCCTTTACTCACTTCCAGTGTTATTTCTTCTCTGTACTTAAAGGAGTAGTTCACTTCCAGAACAAAAATTTACAGATAATGTGCTCACTCTGTTGTCATCCAAGATGTTCATGTCTTTCTTTCTTCAGTCGTAAAGAAATTCTGTTTTTTGAGAAAACCTTTCAGGAATTATCTCCATATAGTGGACTTCTTTGGTGCCTGTGAGTTTGAGCTTCCAAAATGCAGTTTAAATGCAGCTTCAACGGGCTCTAAACGATCCCAGCCGGGAAAGCTAACATAAGCGGTAGCATTTACAAATAAAAGTATATCTGAAAGTATGAAACGATAACAAACAAAAAAAACATACCATTTTTAAAGCCGTGCTTGCACAGGTTCTGCGCAATCCTCTTCACTAATATTCTCTGTCGGCCTCAAACTGATAAGCAATATTGACAACGCCATTGTTTACAACAGTGTTTCCCAACCACTGTCTGTGCCGTGGCAGGTTGTTCCGTGTGCCACGGAAAATGTTAAAAAACTTGCTATCTCTATTATATTTAGTTGTTATTATTTTACATCAGTGCTATTGGTCATCATTATGTCTGTTTGTGGGTTTTACAAATATTTAACCAATAAAAAGCATTCAAAAGAGCTCATGACTAAGCCTCATAATGCCATTGGATCCTCAAATTGTCAGTCAAACCTCATAACTCCACCCCGCCTCCATTCAGAATGAAGTGCTGAGCAGTTTGAAGACAGACAACGTTGTCTTCTTCGGAATCGAAGGGTAAATGACCTGATTTTTGAATAAGTAGAGTGTTTTCTTTTCTCAAGAAACTGTGTATAAAGGCTATGTTGTTGTGTGTTTATGGAGCGGAGAAGAGTCTTAGCATTTGCCGTCTGGTTGTTGCCAATATACTTTTGTATGTTTTAAATATCCTGCGCATTGTGGTTCATCTAATATATCATGGGATTTTGGCCAAATGTATTAAAAGGGTGCTATTATGCTTTTGAACTTTAGTCAGTGTGTGGTGTGTATCTTTGGGCATAAAGAAGATCTACGAAGTTACAAATCTCAAAGTCCACTCCAAAGGGAAGTATTTCGTTTTTTTAAAAAATCTTTTTTTCAAGAACTACATCGAACGGCTCCTTTGGACTACAGCATTTGTTTTCCACATGCAATGATGTCACAGCATAGTCCATTAGAACATCATTAAATTAAATTCCACCTACGGAAATTCAAATTGTTGGGAGGTGGGTAGGGACGAGGTGGGGGATTAGAAGGACTCAATATTGCAAGCACATATACCTGTTTCATTTCATTTCATTTTCAAATGATAGTGCGTGTGATTCTACTGCATGTGTTTACTCATAAACAGCAGAATCTTTTATCATAAGTCTCCAAATGACTGCCTCAGTGGGAGAGCATCAGAACAGTCACACGCAATTATTGTGCTGAGCTCCAAAGTTGTCGTATTGGCCCACCAGTGTGCTAAACAATCACATGCAGATTATTCCAGTTCCCCCCTCCTAGATTTTTGTAGTTCAGAGATGTAATTTCAGTGTGTGTCATGTCATCCATCAAAGTCTATTTCAAAATCCATCTCTTCAGTCTTAGGCTTCATTTTGAAATATTACGTAAATTGTGAAGGCAATAGAAAAGATCCACTGTGGACTGGGCTCATCACTTCTTCTTTTTTTGGAAATGATCAAAAAAAGAATGGCTGAAGTGGATATAAATTTCCTAAATCATCTATTCTCCAATAAGCTGTCATAAGCTAAAGCACAAGCTAGTGTTTGGTTGAGTTTAGCTGGTAGTTGTTGTCCAAGGCCTTGTTCATACCGCAAATAAATCTGGTTTGTTTTTCATTTCCATTCTGTAGGATTGACTGTCAAAATTGTCATCTTGCAAGTGATGAAATCTGATCCATTTGTTGAGATATCATGTCTAGTCAGTATCTGGTACGTCTAGATTAGTTACTACTTTTTTGTTGTGAAAAAATAACCTAGGAAAACTGGAAATTTTTCCTCTTGAATGATGAACTCATGGTGTGCATTGGACAATAAGCATTGGTGCTTTTTATTGTGTATTTATTAAAATATTTACGGACATATTTCCTAATAAAAAAATCAAATGACTATATGATATGTAGAAGTCAGTATATTGGTACAATAGATTCCATCTGTGCTTTTTTTAAATTGTTACTTTAAGGCTTTTGTGTTTCTCTTTTTTCAGCACCTTGAGCACCACATTTTTAAGCATTAAATTCTAAGTAGGTTAACTTTCAGATGCATCAAATGGAAATGCATCTTGAGACTCATTCTGTTGCTCTCTGTCTAGCTGTCTTTAAACGCAAGGATGTGTCCTGTGTGAACCACTCCATCTGCTCTCGGTAAGTGCAAATTAGTATAGGGAATTTATGTACAGGCAGGGCATGATTAATGTAGTTCCTTTATTTATCACATTCTCTTACAAAATATTTAAATGCACTAAATTACTGTGTTGAATTGATTATTCATGCATATTTTTTTATCTGAAACTACTTGCTTGCTTAACTCATTCACCGTTTAGTTCATACTGAATGCCACGTATAAGTGATTGAATTCAGACTGATGTGGAGTAATCACTGCGTCATTTTTTGTGTGAAGTTAGTTACAGTCACATCGCATCCCGAATGATGAAAAAACCACTTGAAATCCAATCTAGCCATTCAGATGGAAATGCATTTGCCACAAAATCAAAACAAAGCCAGACTAATCAAATGTTGTCACTGACATTTCTTACAGATTCCTGGTCATGTACTGCAAAGCCCCCATGTTTTTGGCAGAAAATCAATGTGAAACTTTGAGTAGCTGTGCTACGCAAACGTATAGAATTGTAATGGACTGAATTAGGATGCAATTTGTGGAGTGACTTTGTGATGTGTATTTGTCCCTTCAGGGCTTGCCACAGAAATTGTTTTTGGTGCAGGAACGCTTGTCATCTACAATGAGAAAAAGATGTACACTCAATTAACACAGACTATTCAGTCTTCTCGTTCTGATTTGATTTGTCATTTATTGATTATTTATTTAGATGAAACCCAGCAAAATGATGCCGTGATAGATTAATAGATGATGGAGTTTGTGGTTTGTGTTGTTAGATTGAGGTTTGAATTCGGGGTCAAATCCCAACTTGGTTGCAAGGTTGTGCAGAGTTCAAGTCTCTTTGCAATTACCAATTTTATCCCTTGATACTTACCTTTGATATAAAAAATGACATAATTTAAAGGGGACAGAGCATGAAAATCTGACTTTTTCCATGTTTAAGTGCTATAATGTGGTCCCTAGTGCATCTACCAGCCCAGAAAATGTGAAAAAGGACAACACAGTAACTTTGTTTTGATAAGCCTTTCTCTGCAAGCATGTGAAGAAACAAGCCACACAGATTTC
>JAHKKF010537604.1:0-15141 GCA_019740295.1 Labeo calbasu
TTTGAAAAAGGGGATATTATTTTTACAGATTAATTAAAAACTACTGCATGGATTTTTATCATTATAGGGTAGATTTGTACATACACTGCCAACACACAGGTGTCTCTAGAATGTGTCTGTGAAGTTTCAACTCAAAATACACATATCATTTATTATATCATTTGAAAAATGTCTATTTTGAGTGAAAGCAGAAACACGCTGTTTTTGTGTGTGTCTCTTTAAATCCAAATGAGCTGCTGCTCCCGCCCCCTTTTCCAGAATAGGAGCTGTGCCTTAACAGCCAGTGTTGCCAAGTCTGCGGTTTTCCTGTGGAACTGGGCTATTTTACCACTGTTGCCATGGGTTATTTATTATGTTTGCGGGTTGAAGCGACCCCAATAACGTGATATTTAGCCCCTGGAATGCGAATTTCACAAGGGAAACCTGGCCAAAAAACGTGTGTTTAACCCCCCGGAATGAAATTTTTACTGGGGGACTCCCTCCTTTGGGTTAGTTTTGAGTAGCAAATCGGTGGGTTTTTTTGTGAAAACCTGGCAACCAAATCATTTCTATCATGCTGAAGTCATGAGTTTTAATCCATATGAGTTTAAAGGGGTTATCGGATGCAAAGTTCACTTTTATGTTAATGAACTCTGCTCACCCCGCCCCTCTCTTCTCTCTGTGGAGTGACGAGCCTGTTTACTTTAGCCGCATTTAGCCACTAAACTTGCTAACTAGCACGTTATTAGGAAAGGTGATTGCAAACATTCATTAAAAACGCTCCGATTGAGTGATTGAGGTGCTGTGTTGCTGGATATAATAATGAACATAGTGGTTGTCATTTACTTCCGACATCTGAGCTGCTGAAGAAGCAGTGGATTACGTTTGTTTGTGAAGGGAATGCGCCTCCCGGTCTACATATATCCGTCTATGTTCGCGCAAATCATTCGTGATCCAGCTTCACTTACAGCAGAAGTGAGAATAAGGGTTTTTTTTAATGAATGTGTGCGATCGCCTTTCCTAAAAACGTGCTAGTTAGCAAGTTTAGTGGCTAAATGCAGCTAAATGCGGCTAAAGTAAATAGGCTAAAGTAAACAGAGCAAATCTGAGTGGCTCGTTTTTTCATAAGCTTGCAGAGAAAGTCTCACCAAAACAAAGTTACTGCATTGTTCTTTTTTTAAGTTTCTGGGTTGGTAGATGCACCGGGTTCCTGATTATAGCACTTAAACATAGAAAAAGTCAGATTCCATGATATGTCACCTTTAATAAGAAACAAGTGTAATCAGTTTGAAATGCTACCTATAGTCTTTCATTTATTAAATTCATCATACTTTATAAACTAACCGGCAAACCATGCTGGAATAACATATAATTTCGAGACTGCTGATTGTGTGTAATGTTATAATATTTGTGATAATAAAACATTGCTTAAAACATATTTATGTAATTTTTATTTGCTCAGCTTGGGGTTGCTTCACCCAGAGATGTACAAATATGTCTGGATGTGGACAAATGTTTGATAGCACTCTTGCGTTATGCTCTTTCAAATGTTCAGTCTTTGAACACAAGACATGCTTGGATCATTCAGTATAGCCTAGAGCTTGACATGGTCATGAATTCACTATTCCTCTATGTAGCTGCATGCATCCTTCATCATATGGATGGGAAAGAAATTTAGAATCTGGTATCCATGGTTACCATGCTGTCTTGGGGAGACTATCATCAGTGAAGCACAATGTCTAATTGATAATGAATTATTTTTTTGTTCTTGGGAAAAAAAAGAACTGCTTTGCATTGGTGCTATTATTTAATTTTTTGCAATTTTGGGCTATAAAACTGATTAAGGGATTAGTTCAGGTCCAGAATAAAAATTTCCCGATAATGTACTCACTCCTATGTCATCCAAGATGTTCACGTCTTTTTTTTCTTTAGTCGAAAAGAAAAGGTTTTTGAGGAAAACATTCCAGGATTTTTCTCCATATAGTAGACTTCAATGGTGGCCAACGGGTTGAAGGTTTAAATTGCTGTTTCAATGCAGCTTCAAAGGGCTCCACACCATACAAAAAAAAAAAAAATTATATACTTTTTAACCACAAATGCTCATCTCGCACTAGCTCGACCTCACGCATTATGTGATCACACACGCATGACATAGACGTAAGTATTGACCCAGTATTTACAAAGTGAACGTGCAAAGAAAGTCAAACGGCCTTTACAAAAAAGGTAAAACAACAATGCCAGACAATTTTGAAGTTGAAGGAGAAATGAGAATAACTGCGCGTGACTTTTCCAACATGATTACATAATGCATGAAGTGGGGGTGTGTGATATATAGTCTGCAATAATATCATAATTGTTGTTTTAACAATGTGCGATTTTACATTATCAAGTATTTTGAGAAAAGCAAACAATCGCACCTACGGAGTACACAAGTACACTACGTGTTAAAGCAGGGTTGCCAGGTTTTCACAAAAAAAACTGCTACTCAAAATTAGCTCACATTTCGAGGGGGGTCCCCTGTAAAAAATGTTTCCCGGGGGATAAAATACACATTTTGTTCCCCTGATAAATTCACATCAATTTGGATTGATTCGTAGACATCAAAAACGGCAACATTGTACAAGTAGCCCAATTCCTGCGGACTTGGCAACACTGTGATAAAGTCTAGTAAGTTGGGTTAAACAAGTGCGTGTATGGGCTTAGAGTGCATTCTTTCACTGCATGATTCAGTCTATTAAAACGCATTTAGAATGATCTCATAATTCAAGATATGGGGGCAAAAAATGTATATACTTATATAATGTCACATAGTTAATCAATATCACACAAAGAGTGCTGTTTATTCTCCAAAAGTCAGCATGATTACAAATGTGATATTGATTTTATACAACGCTTCAATGAACAAGAAGTTAATATTAAGAGACTTACATTTTAGTCACCATATTTCCTTCTTTTGCTATATTTCGCCAACAAAAATCATTCCAAACACAGCCACAGCACTGTTTAGGGTCTCCAAACATGACAGTGTTTCATTCCTCAATGAATCAACCGTTTAAATGATTCGGTTCAATTGCCATGACTCACTTGCTAACATTAACTTGCTGCCACCTACTGGCAGTTTTAACTTCACATTTATTAAAAGTATTTTTATATAATTTCAAATATCAGTAGGCCTTTGTCGTTATCAAAACATTATTTATGTATTTGTAGCTGCAGGTCAAAACATTCCATGTCCCTCTAAGCTGTTTTAAACTGTGTAAATACATCTAAATGCTACTTCAGATGCAACTTCTGTGTTTCCTTTGCATTGCAAAGATTCATTTTGTTGATACTTATTTCATTTGCTTGGTAACAGTCTAAATGTATAAATTTGACTCAAAAGATGGTGCACACTTGTAGACAAAAAAAAGGCTTTGTAAAGGTAAAATGCCCATAAAAAGGTAAAAATCTATTTATTGGAAAATAATTTCTATCACTGTGAACTGTGAACTGACCACACAGAATATGAAGAATATTAAAAAATGTAGGAGTCTGCTATCCACGGTAGTCCTTAAGATACCAGCACAATAACACACAATATCGGAATACGATTTTTTGTCAATATCGTACACCCCATACGTTAAGATATGTATGTGCATTGCAGAACTAGTGCAAGATAAGCATTTGTGGTATATAATTGTAATTTTTTTTTTAGAAAATGATCGATCGTTTGACTAGATAAGACCCTTATTTCTTGCCTGAGATCATGTAGAGCCCCTTGAAGCTGTACTGAAACTGCAGTTTGGACCTTCAACCCATTGATCCCCATTATATGTAGAAAAATTCTGGAACGTCTTCCTTAAAAACCTTAATTTCTTTTCGACTGAATAAGAAAGAACATTGGATGACACGGGGGTGAATAAATTACCAGGAAATTTTTATTCTGGAAGTGAACTAATTCTTTTAAATATACGTAGATAGTAATTGCATAGTTTTAACAGCATATTGATAAGAAAGCAATAAAGAAATCCTCAGATACTGTTCTCAGCTCCGTTCAGAAGTGGTATACTGTCACTCAGCACCTTGGGACAGAAACATCCCTCATCCCTTCTGCATAAACAAGAGTCGTTTCTTTGATCCAGCTCAACTTATCGCTCCAGCGGCGTGCAGCATCCTGCAGCAGGCCGGCACTCACGCTTAAATTAAATAGGCTCAAAGGCCAGCTATCTTCTGATGAAGACGCTCTGCCTACAAATTTATCAAAGTTGGATTATTAGAGTTTGCTTTAGCTTCTACTTTTAGGTGTTTTATGGAATCTCGTAATCCAATTATCACACTATTTGAGGTTAGAGGAGAAAGATAAATATTCTTCTTTTCCTTTCCTTTCCTTTCCTTTCTTCCCTAGCTATTTGGCTAATAAAGCACAGGACTGTTTTAAGACATCACAAGAGCTGTGTTCTGTGAGCAGACAAGAAAGTCTAAGAAATCGATGAAATAGCAAAGAATGAATGAATAAATAAATAAATAAAGATGGCTTATGAAAGTTATGTAAATTCGAAAGCAAATCAGGCAGTGTGCTGAAACACCACCATTCTCTGGATTCAGACAAATGCGTCCAATTTTCAGGTTATTGTGCTTAAGCGAAAAGCTTACAAAGTGCTTTTCTTTTCTTATAAAGCTTTTTAAAGTTTATGCACAGTGTGCAGCTCTTAACATTCAAACGGAACTTTTTATTTTGACACCGTTTTATGTTTAATGCAATGCATTCCGCTGAATATTTTAGCTGCTGAAGTCTTAATGCAGTGTTTTTATTGATTTTACCAAGATCACATCTGGTTTACAGCACAGCAGAGCTGGCTCACTGTTGCTTCTGTCACTTTCTGTGCTCTGCTTTACATTTTTTATGACCAACTTTATACTGCGGGTTTATCAACTCTGCCCTCTTTTTCTGAATAAACTGGAAAAGCGCCAGTGTAATGTGACTCTGCACCGTTCCAACGCCAGCTGCTCTTCTCTGAGAACCAGGACAGAGCGAGAGTGCTGCAGGCCCTGTCATGTGGAGATTACTGGATGTGGCCTTTGAACCGCGTTAGTTCAGCAGATTTAACTGTCTACCCATCCCCACAGAGCTATGTTCCACCAGCCGCAAGGGAAAAGAGTCTCCCGTATGGCTGCTGTTATCAGATTTGTGGTGTTGTGCCCTTTTAGGCCCTATAGTATAAGTTCACGCCAATGTAATTCCTCAGTGTCAGAGTTTCTGCACCGTTGATCGCCCTCCCTCCACTCTCTCAGAACTCTTTAGAGGGGCGATTGCAAGTACAGTTTTGGACTAGAACGGCCACTGTAGACCTAACTTCGACATTTAGCAACTGCATTCTGATTTACAATCTAAATGCACTTGGATATTTGCAGTGGATATCTAGAAGTTTATTTTGACATACCCTTATGTTGTTCCAAACCTGTAAGACCTTTCTTCATCTACAGAACACAAATTAAGATATTTTTGATGAAATCTGAGAGCTTTCTGCATAGAGCATCCATATCACTTACAGTCGTGGCCAAAAATATCAGCACCCTTGCAATTCTGTCAGAAAATACAACCCTTCTCTCAGAAAAATGTTGCAGTTGAAAATGTTTTGGTACTCACATGTTTATTATATTTTTTGCATTGGAACAACACAAAAAAACAGAGAAGAAAAGTCAAATCTGATACAATTCCACACAGAACCCAATAAATGCACTGGACAAAATTATTGGCACCCTTAACTTAAAATTTAGCAGCACCCCTTTTGGAAAAGATAACTGAAATCAGTCGCTTGCTGCAACCATGAATGAGTTTCTTACATCTTTCTACTGGAATTTTGGACCACTCTTCTTTTGCAAACTGCTCCAAGTCATTCATATTTGAAGGATGCCTTCTCCCAACTGCTGTTTTGAGATCTCTCCACAGGTGTTCTATGGGATTCAGACTGCTGGCCATTTCAGAACTCTCCAGTGCTTTGTTTGTAACTATTTCTGAGAGGTTTTTGAAGTGTGTTTCGGGTCATTGTCCTTTCACTGTCCTTTGTCCTGCAGCTTTCTGACACTGGCCACTACGTTGCGCCCCAAAATTCTTTGGTAATCGTCACATTTCACGATACTGTTCACACAGTCAAGGCATCCAGTGCCAGAAGCAGCAAAGCAACCCCAATACATCTTTGAACCTCCACCATGTTGACTGTAGAGACTGTGTTCTTTTTCTGAAGGCCTCATTTCTTTTTCTGTAATTAGCGCCATGATGTCCTTTACCAGAAAGCTCTACTTTTGTCTCATCTGTCCACGGTACATTCTCCCAGAAGGATTGTGGTTTTGTCACATAAGTTTTGGCAAACTCCAGCTTTTTTATGCCTTTGTGTCAGCAGTGGTCGCCTACCACAGCGTCCCTTTTCATTCATATGGCAACGGATAGTGCGAGCTGACACTGTTGTACCCTGTGTGTGCAGATCAGCTTGAATTTGTTTGGAAGTTAATCGAGATTCTTTATCCACCATTCGAACAATCCATTGTTGTAATTTTTCATTCATTTTGCTCTTCCGTCCATGTCTAGGGAGGTTAGCTACAGTGCCATGGGCTGTAAATCTCTTGATAATATTGCACACAGTGGACACAGGAACATGGACTTGTAGCCTTGAGATTGTCCATGTTTTCCTACATTTTTTCTCTCAAATCCACAGACAACTCTTTACACTTCTTTCTTTTCTGCATGCTCAGTCTGACACACAACACAAAAGTTGAGTCAACTTTTCTTGCCCAAACCTGTTACTTGCCACAGGTGTGTCTAAATACAAATTACAGGAGCATCGCATGCTTGAAAAGCAATTATTTCTTACAAGTTTGACAAGGTGCCAATAATCTGTCCAGTCCATTTTTGAGTTCTGTGTGAAATTTGATCAAGTTTGACTTTTCTTCTCTGTTGTTTGTGTTGTTGCAGTGCAAACAAAAACAATAAGCACATGAATACCAAAACATTTGCAATTGGAACAATTTTCTGAGAGAAGGGTCTGACAGAATTGCAAGGGTGCTGACATTTTTGGCCATGACTGTAGTTGATTGTCTGTATATTCAGGTTTGAATTAGCAAGGCAGGGCAAAAATTCTGGACTTCTGAGAATTTTATCGGCAATAGCTGAAAGTCTGTGAAGTCCAATTCACAACACACTTTCAGGTAACTGTAATGTTCACAGTCCAAATGTTAATTGCCCTAAAAATACATCTAAACCGAGCCCTCATCATCTGTCTAGATCTTCATTTCACAAATGATTCCAAATGTTCTGGTCTCCAAAACCTAAGCTTTTAGCAATTACAGAGTTCTCTAATTAGGACATTCTAATGATTTCTTTAGCAGTGACAGAAATAAAGAAACAACAACAACAAAAAAATGAAGAGTTACCCTGACAGATATGCTAAGCAGTCTTATAGGCTGCCAACTTCCATTTACCTCCACTTCCTTGTGATTGTGAAGCTCTGTCAAAGTAGACAGTTATTAAATACCTAGCTCACTGATGCCTTTAATGAGGACCTCTGGGTGATGGCCAGCTCGCCTTGTTACCATGGAGTGATTAAAAATGGATTCCTCATCCCTCCTGTTTTACCTGCCTCCACTCCTCTGTCTCTCTCCCTCTCTCATTCTCCATCTTTAATCAAGTAATATAAATACTGACATTGTCATTAAAGGGATAATTCACCCAGAAATGAAAATTTTGACATCAAGTTATTCAACATCATGCCATTAGAAACCCCATATGACCTTTTTTGTCTATGGAACACAAAAGGAGATATTCTGAAGAATAGTTCATGAGTTCATTTCCATACCGCACTCTTTAAAAAAACAAAATCTATGTTCCATGAAGAACCTTTAAAGAAATAGTTCACCAAAATATGAAAAATTTGCAAAAAATGTACTTACTTTTAGGTCATCCAAGATGTAGATAAGCTGTTTCTTCATTGAATCAGATTTGGAGAAATTTAGCATTACATCACTTAGATCTTCTGCAGCGAATGGGTGCCGTTAGAAGTGAAGAGAAGTGACATATGTGAAGCACAGAGGAAACACTGGTAATGAATTAGAAGGATTTTGATATAAGTCAAGAGGAGACTGGTTTTCCTTTGCTGTAAACAAACCTTGGTTCTCGCAAGACTAGCATATTCTCACTGGAGCTTATGCTTTGCCTACATTCTACATCATCTGCTGGAACGCCACTCTCTTGTGAACGCATGTACGACAGATTACGGTTTATAAAGTTTTAAAATTGATATTTTTCTTACACAAACATATTGATTCACTTTAGGAGGCCTTTATTAACCTCCTGGAGCCGTGTGGAACACTTTTTATGATGGATGGATGCACTTTATTGGACTTCAAAATCTCAACACCCATTCACTGCCATTATGAAGCTTGGAAAAGCCAGGACAATTTTTAAAATAACTCCTACTGAATTAACCTGAAATAAGAAAATCACATACACCTAGGATGGCTTGAGGGTGAGTAAATCATGGGGTAATTTCCATTTTTGGGTGAACTAGTGTGCCACAGTGTCAATGTCTAGAAGAGGGCAAAAAGGACCATAAAAGGCCATGAAGTTGTACTATATTCCAAACCTGAACACAGTTCCCTATTCACCACCCATCGCATCTCAAAGCACAGCAACCAATATCAATGAGTAAACTTATTGATATTGGTCATCAAAGTGAAAACACAAATTCTGTATTTTTGAAACTAGCCTACATCAAAATGCACATAGAATGAAACCTCACAACAGGAGGTAAGCTGGTGAACTGGTGTGTGTGTGTGGGCAGTCTATGTACCAGCACACGTCACATGGGGCAGCGGTGCCATCTCCACTGCTTAAATAAATGTCTCTTGTGGTAAAGGATGATTGGACCATGCTGGGTTCAATACTCATTGAAGTATATTTAATAGGACTTAATTGCTCCCACAAGCTCAGTTAATGTTTAAGTGCTGGATGATGCTGTCTCTAGCTCTCCTTATTAGGGTTTGGATCAGGTCCTTAATGGCGATACAATTGTTTGGTCAAGATTTAAAATGTTCCTCATTATCACAGCAGGCGTTCACTAAATCCAGCCACTATTGAAATCTAATTGAAATAAATTCTGATTTATTTTTCATATAGTAGATCTGGATTATAGTTATTGAGCTGCAAAGTTTAGGTGTAACTCATTTTCTTTTTACAGTGCCATGATAGGCTTTGTATACAAAAATGCAAAATCTGTTTTTATTGGAGTATGTGTTGTAAAGCAAAAGATATGAAGCTAGACTCTATAATGCTGTTTTCACATTTAATTTGCACCATCTGCTGCCTCTATTTCACAAGTCAGAATAACCAGAAAGAGAGTAAAGTGGCGTGATTTGTCCGTATTTATTTTTTTCATTTTTGTCAGTGTTTTTGTTTTTCCATCTCATCATGAATCACTTTGCCGCTGTTTGCCTGCTTTGCTTGGGGCAGGGGAACCGCTCCCTTGAGGAGCATATGGAAGTATTCCTTGGTCTTGCACATCTGACCATGTTCTTAGGACTGAACGACGTAACACATGTGGAGTTGCCCCGGGGAGGGCCCTCGAGGGAGCTTTATAGAGTATGTGGAGTGGGTACTGGTGTCCTGTGGATTGCCGCTCACAGCAGACCAGCCCAACTCCAGACCCAGAGCCTAACCTAACACCACCCCGCTGCGTGGAGCATCAGCCACAGCCCACCACAGATGGAGAGCCAGGGTGCACCGTGGCCGACGAACCATTGCCAAAAGTAGCGACAGACCTGAGGATTGCCCCAGACCCAGAACCTCATTAGAAATCTAACCAGGTGCGAGAGCCAGCAACGATGCATATGATGGCGGATAAGATAGTGGAGAGTGAGTGCGCGGAGGAAAGGCCCACCCACTGTCCCCATCTTCTGCCCCGTTGCCGCTGTATCCTGCCAAGCCCTCAGCTTATCCTCAGCTTTACATCTGTGGAGTGGATTCGCTTTGGGTCTGCCACTCTACAGCCCCACCATGGTTGGAAGGTCCACTGTCTCCGCCTCCAACGTCCAAGACCCACACTCTGCTTCTGCCTGTTGACCCACCATGGCTCACAGCTCCCTCGTCTCCACCGTGGCCTGTCAGTCCACCAGTTTTGGGGGGTTCCCTCATCTATCCAGCTCCGCCTTGGTCAGTCGTCAAACTGCTCTTTCCTTGGGACTACACTCCTCTGGCTTTGCCTCGTCCCTCTGTCCCTCTGGCTCTGTTAGGCTCCTCCCTCCCTCCAGTTCCAGCTCCACAGTGGCCTTCCTGATCCCTGCTTATGCCTCGTTTGTCTGAGCCATCTGCTACGCCTTGACCCTCCAGATCCTCCGTGTCACCGTGGCTCTCCGTCTCCGCCCTGGGCTCTATTACCACAGGCTCCTCATTCCTTGCCCCTTCAGTCGTCAACCTGCTCTTGCCTTGGGACTACACTCCTCTGGATTTGCCTCGTCCCTCTGTCCCTCTTGCTCTGTTAGGCTGCTCCCTCCATCGGCTCCACCATGAGTTGTCTCCCTAGCTGGGCCCTGGAGCGTCTCCTGTCTTTTCCTGCTTTCTCCCTGGCTCCTCCTTCCATCGGTTCCACACTGGCTCCTTCTTTTGTCCATTCCTCTCTGGCTCGTCCTTCCGTCGGCACCACCCTGGACTCTGCTGGTTGTCCTCCTCCCGATCATCCGGCCACCTCCAGAATCTCTTCCTGCTTGTCTGTGCCAGCTCTACGCCATCCCTTTTTGCCATCCCTCCGCCGTCTCCTGATCCTTCCTTCTCTTTAGTTTGGACTTTGTTTACTTGTCCAGTTTTGTTTTTTCAACTAGTTTCTTCTCCCCTTGATTACGTTAGTTAGTTCACCTGTGTCTTGTTAATTATCTTTATTTGGTCTATTTAAGTTCCTGTCTGTTCAGTTTGAGTTTGATGGTTACTTTTCTGTTTACCAAGCTTTGATGACTGATAATCTGAAATTAAGTTTATTATGAAAATGACGATATAATTAATACAGATATAATTGATTAAATAAAATATAGTGTTTAAATTGTTACTGTCATGAGTTATTTTGGAATAAATGTAAAATGCTTAAAAACACTAAACACTAAAAGATTTATACTTGGTTTTAATAATCAAAATAGCCTAATAATTGCATTGTTAATGTAAAAATACAATATAGATTTTTAATCTGGTAGTGTAAGTAATTTTTATCTAACCAAGAAAAGACTCCATGAAAAATCCCCACCACAGTCTGTCTGAAAAGAGAATTTTCTAAAATATGTTAAAACTTCTAAACTGATATTTTAGAGCATCATGGGAACTGTTCAAATGCCCAGTGCAGGGTATTATCTTGTCTGCTGTTCTGTTAAAGAACTTAATGTTTTCTGATATCTGATTCTGTTGCGTACATATACAATCCTCTTTATGTCCCATTTGGGATATTGTAAATTATGGGCTGATAATGGTTTGATGTGATGCGTAAATCTGTACACCTTTTATCAGAAAAAGACCAAAAAATACATAAATAGAGATAAAACTGGGAGGGAGCTACTATATCACAGAGCTGTGTGTAGCCTGCTATGTCAGAGCTCCTCAGGGTGTTGGATTTCCTACTGAAAGATTCAGTCTCAAAAGAAATCGAGGGAGTACCCACGCATCACGCTGTCACATGCAATTATTAGAAATATCCTACGACACCATCATCCATACCCGTAACAATGCATATGAATATGTTTGAACAGGATTAAATAGGGTCAAATTATGTACATCATGCATAATCAGAGAGTTTAGCTTCAGACAGTGAATCCCATAAGAATTCATGTGCATGGAAAGCAGATGGTGACGATACAGGTTTTCTTCTCGTATCCTACAACTGGATTAAAGTATGTGATCTTTAAAACATGACAACAGCATGATTAGACTGATAAACTGAATTGCTTATCTCATATGGCCCATCATGAAAACATCACATCCATATCACTGCATCTATCCCTCATTGCCTTGTTTTCATTTGCGAAAAATTAAATATGAGGCCTATTGATCAGTGTTGCAATTTCCATATTTCAGATTATGAGGAGTTTAAACTCCGGATATGACTCTACTGTCTAATTTCATATTTCTTTTGTCTCGGTTGTCAAGTTTACTCATTGACATAATAAAATTGGAAACATCTGTCACTGGTCCATCTGTCCACTGTTCAGACAAGCAAAAAATGTATGTGTGAAGCATCAGTCTCTTTATT
The DNA here is from genome assembly GCA_019740295.1 of Labeo calbasu. Taxonomy (NCBI): domain Eukaryota; kingdom Metazoa; phylum Chordata; class Actinopteri; order Cypriniformes; family Cyprinidae; genus Labeo; species Labeo calbasu. The sequence goes on from JAHKKF010537604.1 coordinate 12,234, forward strand.
ATTACTATATTTATGACCAGAGATTTGGAGAAACTATGAGCTGCATTTCATGTTTACAAATCATATAAAGCAGAATTTTTACTAAGTGCTGGCGGATACGAATTTTCCTTCTATAGTGAGTCTATAACATGCTCATATTAAAAAAAAAATCACTTTTTCATTCTCCACTCAAAGTTCTTTTTTCCAATATATGTTTTCCATTACATTCCTCTATTTTTTGTTTGTGGGGTGCCGCAAAAACTCCACATCAATCTGAGATTTTGTCACCGGAAACAAATAACACTTGTGTTGAGAGACAGTGCATTATGGTTCTCAGTCGACTGAAACTGCTAAAATTATGTTTCAACTTCGTGCCATTTTCGAGACCAGCTGAGCTGGAATTTATTTTTGAACAATGCAGTGTTTGATATACGATCGATATTAAAACAATGTAAGCTATGAGACATCACCAATTTAACTCATTTTTCAAGAACAATATAGTGACAAATCAATATATGGCTACAAATGAGAACAACAACAGTCACACATAGCCTCTTATTGCTTTTGAATGTACAGTAAATCAACTTTGTTCCTTTAATTGCAAGAGTGATGAATATATTTCAGGGTGTGTAGCTGTTTAGCTGACAGTGAAGGGCAGTGAAGATGCACCACTGAATCTCCGGATCTTTTGTAATTGTGTCACAGTAGAAAATGATGGATGGGCCGCGTTCACTCACCACTTTCAATACGATTATCAATGACACACTAATGTCTTCCTGCAGCAGTTGCGAGCGGCATATTTAGCTAGACACATGCATTCCTTTTTTGTCTGTTTGATCAATGAAACTGGCTAGTGATAGTTGTTTGCTATAACAGATATGGGCTATAAGGTAGGTATAGCTTTTAGTATTAAATGGTCCAAACCAGATGCTTGAGAAGGGATTTAAATTATTGAACACAGACCAAGAATCTGCCCTTTTGGCTCGAAATGAATTGCAAGCTTGAAGTGAGAGGTAAATTCTAGTAAATACTATGGCTTACACTCAGATAAACCCTCGCACACACACACTTACACACAGAATTATTGAATGCGAGCACATTTCCCCCTATAAATCCAGATTAATGACAAAAGCTCTTAGTAAACAGCGAAAGTGCTCTGACAGCAAAAAGAACCATAAAGCTTTGGAGGACAATAGGCAACGGTTAAGCTTTGCTCCATGGAGAACATGTTTTTGGCCCACATTCATGTGTTCTGAATTGCAATTCACTTTTACATCACTTTAACCATGTTGCTTTGGGCAGCAGAAGATGGTGAAAATCAATAGCTTTAAAAATATGAAATACTAAAGCGTTTCTTTCCCTTTTAGATCTCTGAACACCCACTTATAAAAATTGAACAAAAAATGATAAAAATGAGGGAACAGCTAAATACTTCTTTAATACACTAATTACAATATTAAAAACATTCAACTTTTTGGTAACACTTTAGTATAGGGAACAATTCGCACTATTAACTAGTTATTTATTAGCATGACTATTATTAACATATTGGCTGTTTATTAGTACTTATAAGGCACCTGTTCTGCATGAATATATTCTACATCCCTAATCCTACCCAATACCTGAACTTAACAACTACCTTACTAACTATTAATAAGGAGTAAATTAGTAGTTTATTGAGGCAAAAGCCGTAGTTAATGGTTTGTTAAAGGAGAACTCCACTTCCAGAACAACAATTCACAAATAATTTACTCACCCCCTTGTCACCCAAGATGTCCATGTCTTTCTGTCTTCAATCGTGAAGAAATTATGTTTTTTGAGGAAAGCATTTCAGGATTTTTCTCCATATAATGGACTTCATTGGTGCGCTGATTTTGAACTTCCAAAATGCAGTTTAAATGCAGCTTCTCTAAACGATCCCAGCCAAGGAAGAAGGGTCTTATCTAGCGAAACGATCTGCCATTTTTTGGGAAAATAAAAAATTGTATACGTTTTAAGCATAAAACCTGGTGTAGCACAGGCTCTGGGATGCGCGTACATGACGCTACATACCATTGAATCACACCATTACTAATTTGTAGCATCGTGGACGTGCATCCCAGAGCCTGCGCTTTTTAAGCACTTTTGTGCTTAAAAAGTATACAAATTTTTATTTTTCAAAAAACAAACGGCCGATCGTTTCACTAGATAAGACCCTTCTTCCTCTGCTGGGATCGTTTAGAGAAGCTGCATTTAAACTGCATTTTGGAAGTTCAAAATCGAGGCACCAATGAAGTCGATTATATGGAGAAAAATCCTAAAATGCTTTCCTCAAAAATCATAATTTCTTTATGACTGAAGACAGAAAGACATGAACATCTTGGATGACAAGGGGGTGAGTAAATTATTTGTAAATTGTTGTTCTGGAAGTGGAGTTCTCCTTTTAATGGATAGTTTACCCAAAAATGAAAATGTGATGTTTATCTGCTTACCCCCAGGGCATCCAAGATGTAAGTGACTTTGTTTCTTCAGTAGAACACAAACGAACATTTTAACTCAAACCGTTGCAGTCTGTCAGTTATAAAATGGCAGTCAATGGGATCCACGGCTTTGAGAGTCAAAAAAAAACATACACAGACAAAACCGAATTAAACCCTGTGGCTCGTGACGATACACTGAGGTGTTAAGACGATAAACAATTGGTCTGTCCAAGAAACTGAACAGTATTTATATCATTTTTTACCTCGGATCAACCGCAATGTCCAACTCTCCTGAGCGCGTTCACAACAGCCGGAGCGTGACGTGACGCGTCAGTTCTTTATGGCTGACTCACTCATAAAAGCAGTCTGTAGTCGCCATCTAATGGCGGAACAATGTAACTAAAATCACCATCACGAACACTCACTGTTTCTCAATACTAAACACTAATATATTATTTATATAAAATACT